>PVJS01001619.1:0-94827 GCA_004027185.1 Glis glis
GGAGGAGGAGGAGGAGGAAGAAGGGAAACCATCAGGGACAAGATGTATCTTCAAGGCCCCCCCCAGTCACCCACCTCCTCCCACTAGGCCCACCTCCTAAAATCTCCACCATGTCTCAACAGCACCACCAGCTGGGGACCAAGCCTCCAACACATGAGCCTTTGGAGAACATTCTAGATCCAACCTCTACCGCTGAGCAGTCCTCTAGGGACCTGGACTCTGGCAGCTGGTCCACATGAGTCAGGCTCATGTTGTCCTAATTTTTCTGACTTAGTTGATTGGAGGCAAATCCTTTCCAAAAGAAAAATAGGCAGGAGGACATGACTTAGCGTTTCTGCCTGAGACAGGATCAGGGGACCTTCTCAGGAAAACTTCAGGAAGTTTCGATAGAGAAACTTCCAAATGGGAGGATGAGAAGGACAGGAAGAAGATACATAGAGAGTTATTCTAATATTTGGTACTAATTTGCTGGATAATTTCATAATACTTTCAACAAATTAAGTGTAGGGCCACCTCTGACGGAACTGCTTCCGTCTGCAGAAGTGCTTTCGGTCCGGCCTGAACTACCCAAATGGTCTGTCTAGTTTAGCGTCAGTTTAACCTGAACTATGCTCATAGGTGCTAATGTCCTGGTTGGGGGGGGTCCCTTTTAAAATTCAGGGAACTCTATATTTTTGCCTTCAAAACTTTTCAAAAAATTAGTTTATTGGTGCATTGCAATGAAACATCATAGCGAGGTTCAATGTGTTAAAAACATGCATGCGCACAGCAATTTGTGTATCTCCCTCCACGTCCCACCCGGCTCCCCCCCTCCCTCCCACATGCTTTAGTGAGGTTGGTGGTGAAACCTTCATGTACTGCCACAGTATTATTTGAACTGTTTCCTTCTTCAATCTTCCCTCTTCCCTTCCCTAGTTCCCTCCCACAAAGCCCTTTCCCTACTCTCCAGGTCGCTCTCTCTGCATTATTTAAAGTCCCTGATGTTTCCTGTTTTTCTCCCTGCTGCACTGACTTGTAGTACTTTCTCATCTATCCATTCTCCAACTCACTGACACCTGGCTGCTTCTCCCACACTCCACTGCGCAAATCTCCTACTCGCCAAACATAATCGCCTCTTGGTGCCATTTGATCCAGCTGCCCACCTGCCTTCTCCTTTGTACAGCATCTCTGCTTCCGCCCCTAAACTGTCCATGGTCCCGTATTAGTTTCCTGGGGCTGCTATAACAAAATGCAACCAAGTAGGTGACTTAAGACAACAGGAATGTATTCTCTCATAGTTCCGGAAGCTAAACAGCCAAAATCAAGGTGTCAGCGGGGCCTCCTCCCTCTGAGGAGGATTCTCCATGCCCCTCCTCCATCTCCTGGTGCTCTTGACAATCCTGGGCATTCCTCAGCCTGCAGCTGCATTCCTCTGATCTCCACCTTATCGCCACATGGCCCCCTTCCTTGGGTCTCACCTGTGCAGTGTCACTGAGGTCTGGGCAAACATCCCTCTCCGGTGCATGGATTGAAGGTTTGGTTTCCAGCCAAGACACTACTGGGTGGTGGCAGAACCTTTAGGAGGTGGAGCCTGGTGAAAAGGTATGTCCTTGAAGGGGGTATTGGGTCCCGGCCTTTCCTCTTCCTCTCCTGGCTTCCCAGCTGCCATGAGGTGAGCAGCTTTCTCCACCAGACACTGCCAGGGTGCGCTGCCTCGCCACAGGCCCGGGAGCAGCAGGGCCAGCCAACCATGCACTGAAACCTCCCACACTATGAACCAAAACCTTTCTTCCTTACAAAGTGATTATCTCCAGTATTTTGTCACAGTGACAGAAAGCTGATGAAAATGAGTATCTACATCCAAATCTCCCTGGTGTCTCTGGTCTAAAGAAACCAGTCTCTGGATTTAGGGCCCACTTAGTTCAATGTGCCCTCATCTTAATTTGATTACATCTGCAAAGATCCTATTTCCAAGTCAGGTCACATTCAGAGGTACTGAGGGTCAGGACTTGAAATACCCTCAGGAGGAAGAGAATTCAACTCACCACACTGCCCAAGGTCCAGGTCCTTCTCTCCTCGCACTCTCACCTCCATCCCTCAAGCCCCAGTGGTCCCCACACCTCCGCCACCCCCTTTTCTGGACTTCTGTCCACTAGAGGAACAGAAGAAAGGCCAGGGAGAAATCCAGGCATGTGTGCGAACTTAACACATAAGAGAGGTGGGGCTCAGAATTCAGTGAGAAAGAACGATGTGTTGAATAAATGGTGTAGTTAAAACAAACTCTCCTTTTGAAAGAAAATAAAGGTGGTCTTACCTCATAGCATGTATAAAATTATAGTTCAGGGATATTAAAATCTTTAATGCAAAAATAAAACAATAGAAACTTAGAAAAATATTTTGCAGGAAAGATGTATAACGTGGGAACTGTAGAGATCTTTTAAAGTACAAGTGCAACACGCAGAGGCTTTTAAAGAAAAGTACCTATTTGGTTATAGGAGAATTATTAAAAGAGTTAGGTTTTTGTTGTTAGAGATACTAGAAACAGAATCAAAAGAAAAATTATGAATATAAAGAGAGAGGTTTTTTGTGGTACTGGGGATTGAACCCAGGGGTGTTCTACTGCTGAGCTACACTCCCAGCCCTATTTTATTTTTTATTTTGAAATAGGGTCTCACTAAATTGCTGAGTGTCTCGCTAAGTTGCTGAGGCTGGCCTTGAACCTGCAATCCTCTGGTCTCAACCTCCTAAGTACTGGAATTACAGGCATGTGCCACCATACCCGGCTTATAAAGAGATTTTTTAATGCATATGATGGATAAAGGATTGATAACATAAATAAAACGACTTGCCAGTACAAAGGACAAAAACAAGTAACCCACTTAAAGAAGACCAATAAATATGAATAGGCACATTTCCAAGGGGAAAACTCAAATTACCAGCAGGTATCAAAAAATAATAATACAAACTGGCCATTGGGTTCTGTGGCCTGTAAGGTGTTCAAAATCAAAAGATGCTGTCAAGATTTAGAGGTGGAAGACTCAACAGAAGGGATTTCAGCTTCACCTGCATCGGGCAGGTCGCATGCAACGCACACTTCCGCTGCTGTGCTAACACTCCACCGCCTGCTAACACTCAGTCTGTGCTCCCACCCTGTGATCTGAATGCGTCTCCCCCAAATCCACAGATTAGACTCCTACCCCCCAAGGCAATGGCGTTAGAAGATGACAGCACTGGGAGGTGACTGGGTCATGGGTGTAAGGCCTTAATGAATGGCCTTAGTGCCCTATAGAAGAGACCCCAGGGAGCCGCCTCGTCCCTCGCACACGTGAGCACACAGCAGGAAGGCGTTACCTGTGAGCCAGAAAGGGGCCTCTTGCCCATGCTCATCTGTCAGTGCCTGGACCCTGGACTCCCCTGGCTCCAGAACTGTGTGAAGAAATTCTGCTCTTTCTAAGCTACCCGGTGTATGGTGCTCCGTTATAAAGGCCCAATGGGACCAAGACACTTGACGGAGCACAGCTGGCTCCTTCATCATGGGAAGTGTAAGGCCCTTGTGCAAAGTGCTAGGAAAGTACTGTTCAAGTACTAGCCTCTAAAACTTTAAAAGTCAGGATCCATTGAATGAATTTCCTCTTTGGTTTTCTGGTATAAGCCACACCCAGAAATCCTCACCCATAATTTGAGTTCCCAACCTTTTCAGAAAGCAATGCATCCTTCTAGAGTGTTCTTCTATTTCTCTTTATTTTCAGTTTTCTCTCTAACACACAATTCAGCAGCAAGCGATTCTTTTATTGACTCGCTGTTGCTGAGTGTTCCCAGGCATTCAACTTCATTTTCATAGAAACTTCTCTTTTCAGGACTCGTATTTCATCAGTTGACATATTATTAACTAAATTACGTAATTGTTATCGCAAGTGGAACTGGCAGAAACAGATCAGGCAGCAAACACTGACTCCCGGTACCCACGCCACGCAGCTGCTAGGAGCAGAAGGGGACAGGTCCCCTGGAGGCTGCGGCCCAGCCCACGTCACCGGTGGGCATCAGCCTGAGCACTGGCCAGAGGGGTTTTTCTGACAAAGGGGAGGCTGGGGTTGTCTAGTGAGTCCTGGGTGGAACTTGGTTAAGCAAGCTCCTACTATCATGATAAATCAAGCAGAAGCAAAGTTAGTGCAAAACAAAAAATAAGATAAAAACAACAGAAGATGGGATTGCTGAACTCAGCCGGTGTGCAGAGAGGGTGGCCTGTCTTTCCTAGAGGGCTCAGGCCACTCCGCCTTCCAGATCTGTTCTGCCTTCACTTACTGAGAGACCTCCTTTCACTGTGTCCCTCGTCCCCATACCGGGCACGTGTCCTGCCCTGGGTCTCCACGCCCCCATGCCCTTAGCCATCACAACGCAATGCGGATCACAATTATTGTGACCCTTTATCATTCTTTCTTTTTTTTTTTGCGGTACTGGGGATTGAACGTAGGGGCGTTCTACCTCCGCGCTACGCCCCCAGCCCAATTTTTTTTACACTTTATTTTGAAACTGAGTCTCATGAAGTTGCGGAGGGCATCACTAAGGAGAGAGAGAGAGAGAGAGAGAGACAGGGAGAGAGCGAGAGAGCTGAGGCTGGCCGTGAACCTGGATCCTCCGGTCTCCGCCTCCCAAAGTACTGGGATTACAAGCATGCGCCACCACGCCCAGCTCATTCTTTCTTAATAAAGTGTGACTTCCTCAAGGGCACGGACTGTGCCTCTAACTTCTGAATTCAGGGCACACTTTGAAAAATATTCACATTAGGGCATTTATTGAAAAATCCATGAACAGGGAGATTAGGATAATCAATCATTTGAAAACATTCTCCCACCTAATTATTATTATTATATTTTGGCAAGTTTATTTCAAGAAATATATGAATTGAACTCCTTGGTTTTTAAAAGCATATACATACAAATACATATACATATATATGAACATGAAATATATATTCTGAAACATATATGTATGTATATATATTCTAAAAAAGCAAATTTTTAGAACACGACATATAAAAAGCAAGATTTTTTAAACAAGTTTACCCCAATCTGGCTCACAGTCTCAGATGAAGCAATGCAGTGTTGTGAGGTCTGCTGCCTTCTCTAAAGAGATCCAGAAAGTTCTCTTAGTGGGATCTTTTTAAGAAAGACATTTATACAAGTAAGGGGAGAGTATGGAACTTCTGCCTCATCATCGGTGTGGTGGAAGGAGGAACAGGTGGCATCCAGAGAGGGTCGGAGGAGGAAATGACTTCCAGGAAGAAATGTTCTCTTGCCTGGTGGCCTTAGTGACTGTCCAGCTTGCAAAGATGGCTGTGGAGGTGCTGGATAGGATTATGTCCGGTTCCTAGAATAGGGCAGCAAGAGCCCTTCTGTTTGTGCACTCGCTGAGATGCAGGGCTCTGCTGGCCCAGGACAGAATGTTCTAGCACAGGATATGTGTTAGAGCACTGGTTATAAAAGGAAGGGAGTGTCTCTTACGGGGGCTGCTGGGCTCTCAATTACAACTCGAGATAAAAGGCCACCCTGAAGGCCATCTTATTTAGTCTGTGGTTCCACGTCCCAGGCCGTCTTGCCAATGATCAGCCTTCAGATGTTTCTCATGAGCAAATTGGAAAGGCCCAAGGTAGGTCAAGGCGAGTCCAGTGAGCCAGGACGGGACTGAGCTGGCCTGTGAGGCCGGCTCCCCTGCCGTAGGGACACCAGTTGTCACCCCATATGTGCCCAGCAGGCCGTCGGCATGAGTCACCAGACCTGCCGGGGCGGGCAGCTGGAACCTCTGCTTCGCACAGCCCTTTGTGGGACCTTTTCCTGCATCCACTTTTTCCTCATGCAGCTGCAGCCTGAGCAGAATCAAAGCCAGGCTTCTGCCGGGGTTTCCACGGGAAAGACCCTTTCCCTCCGCTCCCCTTTCTGTCCCCGCACCCTGTGGCTTTGACGTGGTTTATAAACACTCTGCCCACAGAGCTCACCAGAACCCCAAGGTCAGCGCCTGTGGAACCTGTCACCTCTGCAGCTGTGGCCGCTCCTAGCGCAGAGGTCTGCCTGCCGGGAGGAGGCAGGGGGCTCAGGCCAGGATGGGTGACAGACACACTTGTCCCCAGGCAGGGTGACCAGCACGTTCCGGGTTTCCTGGGGCTTTCCTGGTTTTAGCACTGGAAGAGGGGGAGGCCTCAGTCCTAGGCATAAAGGGACAATATGTCACCTTCCTCTAGAAGCCCTGGGGATGGTGTGCCCGCCCCCTTTCTCCCTCTCCATCTGCCCCACGACCTCCGCGGATGGCACCCAGTGGACAGTCGCTACGGGAACTTATGGCAGTTTCCTCGTTCTATTGGCTCCTAGAAATCTGTCTAATGTGACCCTTCCCGAACAAACACAGAGGACTCTTTAGATGAACTTAGCACGTCCGTCTCTCTCTCGGTCAATTCTTCTCTTCTTGGTTATTTTGATACTTGTAAAAAAAAGCCCTTTTCTTATTTTATCTGTGTGCCTTTATAACCATATTAAATTCTTTTGGGGCTCCTCTCAAATCTCCTGCAGGAAATCTTTCAGAGCTCTCCTGCACCCTATTTTGAATGCCTGTTCTCAGCTGACTTAGACCATGGAAAACAACCAAAACACAGTCTTAATCCTTTCAGTAACGTTTATTGCAATAGTGACCAAGATAGCTTCTTAATTTGTTAACACTCCACACAATTATAGTATTTTATACCAGCTTGTGCTATTTTAGGGAAGAGAGAGAGGGAGAGATTAGTTCAATCAGGAAAGCAGGTCCCCATTCATTGACCGTGGAGCTCCACGGCTGTGTGGGTCTCAGGTCGGGTCACTGAGTCTGGTCGAGTCGTCAGGCCTGACCTTCCCCAGGACTCAACCAGAACCGAAGGCAAGGGCTTGCCGGACAGCTGCCCACATGGCGGCGGGTCCTGCTCAGCCTCATCATCGGAGGTCGCATGGGGAGGCGGCCGGGCTCCCTGGCAGAAGAGGCTGCAGGTGTTCAGTCTCAGGTGCTGACAGTCATAGTCCTCAGGTTGCCAGGGACGCCGTGCGGTTGTCACAGTGTCCTGGTCGGCAGGCCTTGTGCTGGTGTGTTGCCTATCAGACCTGGGCATTGCACCTTGTGCCTGGTGCCCGTGCACTGTCCCGATGCCCAGGTGTGCTGTGCCACACCTGTGTGTGCTGCAAGAATTACACCTGTGCAGCCATATCATGTGTGAGCCACACCCAGGTGTGCTGTGCCATGCCTGCGTGTGTTGTCAGAGTTACACCTGTGCAGCCACATCATATGTGAGCCACACCTGGGTGTGCTGTGGGAGTTGAGTCCCTCTTTGGCTTTAATGAAACCCCTTTTTAAATATGTGTTCTAGCCGTGGTGGCGCATGCTTGTAATCCCAGTACTTTGGGAGGCGGAGACCGGAGGATCCGGGTTTGCGGCCAGCCTCAGCTCGCTCGCATGCGCGCTCTCTCCCTCTCTCTCTCTCTCTCTCTACCTAGTGAGGCCCTCCGCAACTTCATGAGACCCGGTTTCAAAATAAAGTATAAAAAATAGGGCCAGGGGGTGTAGCGCGGAGGTAGAACGCCCCTGGGTTCAATCCCCGGTACTGCAAAAAAAAAAAAATATATATATATATATGTGTGTTCCATACAATTCCCCTGCTACCGGGCAGGATACTCAATTGTAATAAAATGGACCTGATTTGGCACATGGAAAAGAGTCACTTGTTCTAAGTTTTGATGTTACATACAGAGGTAGTTTCAAATATGCTTCAAAAGTGGGTAGGCCTGTGCTTAAATTAGGTTCCACTGCTGTAGCTGCTTAATAATTTGTTTTGTCATAGTGTAAAGTTGAACCCTAGTCCAGCTGCCACCCCAAACTACCACTATTGGGTTTTCTGTCCACTGGTTTCTTTCCAGTCGAAAGAACAGCTTTCCATGCACAGGAAATTTTAAGCGTTGAACCAGGTGCTTAGGTGACTCAGGCCGGGGCCAAACCAAACCAGTCCCGGGCAGGCTCCGAACAAACAAGTCCGAATGGCAGCTACCGTGGAGCCTCTGATGAGGTGCGAGGAACATGAATTCCACAGGCCACAGTGTGGCTTGGAAAGCGGGAACCTGAAATTCACAGGGTCCATTTACAATTCTTTACCCTGGCTGTTTTGATTCGCAGCCTGAGAGGTACTTCTAGGCTAATTAACTTCCTCCTTTGGCACTACTCAGCAAAGGAATTTGGACGGTTCTCATTTTGTGGGATTTGGCCAAGGAACTGGATTCTGGGGCCAGTGAATCTTGGAAAAATCACTTCAAAAATGTATCCAAAGGACTGTTTGCTAAAATCGTTCCCTTTTTCATTTATCTTTGCAGACATGCGCTTCCTGCCTCGGAACAAATTCAAATAACAAATTCAAATTCAGGTCTTCTGAAAAAAACGTGGATTGTGGCCACAGTGTGTTATCTGAATTGTTCAAATGGTCCAAGAAAAAAAAGAGATGCTTATTTGATTGATTTCTTTTACTACCCAGACAGATTATGATTCATTGGGAAAATGTTCCCTGCGGCTTTGAGAGCATTTGCAGCGATGGTTGTGCTGAAGAGGTCTGGGGTAGAAGATAAGTTTCTAAATGATGCAGAATGAACCTCATTGCTGGGCAAAAGTTCCATTTTGAAACCTGAGACCTCCATCCACTGCAGGTTTCAAAAGAGTGAAGAAGCTCAACTGTTTTCACCAAAATCGATTCCAGACCTTTGACCTTTATTACAAACTCTTATTTAGTCATTGCCCCCCTTAAAAGTGTACTCTTTTTTTGTTTCTTTGGAACTGTGGTTTGTGTAGAAAAACTTGGCCAAGGCATCAAGTTCATGTGTAGTGCAGGGCAAATATGCCAGATATAATACATTCAACATGATCTGATTTGAGTTTTTTTCTTTTTTCTTTTTTTGCGGTGCTGGTGATGGAACCCAGGGCTTTGTGCTAAGCTGCACCTCCAGGCCCCTCGACAGGATCTGTGATTTTCTTTCCTTCAGAAATCCCCACGACAACGTGACACCTTGACTTCTCAGTAGGTCATTGTGCAGAGCATTTGAGCCAAAGCAAAATCCCTGCTAGGGCTCGATGTTGGACTGTGGAGTTTGGGGCCTGTCTATTATATAAAAGGTACAAACTCCTATGGCCCCCGCCAATGCCTGCCTGGAGGAAAGTGACTGGATCCAAGCTATAGGCTGAATCCTTTTCTAACAGGGGCCCAGAATCTTCTCCAGAGAAGCCATATAGTGCCTGAGAAGTCATCTCCACCCCATAAAGGAAGGCCAGAGAAGAGAGGCCCTGTACAGTATGCAGAACATCAGAGGAGAGGTGGTGGCCAGGAATTATCTCCCCCAACTCAAGACTGTCTAGCTTCACAGATGCCAGGAACATTCTAGAAAGATTGAACAATTAGATTTATTGGGGTGGGAGGTACACACACACACACACACACACACACACACACACACACTTTCTTGGAAGCCAAGTGGAAGGAAGCATATTTTCTATGGAAAAGTGCTCAGAATTACTCTTATAGATGTGGAGAGTAATGAGGGGACTCGAATAGACGGGAGTGGACAGATAACTTGTGACTGGAGAGGAGCCGTTGCCCACTCTAAGGCTTCGACACCATCACACAGCTCGGGGGTTCTGGAAGTTCTACCTAAGGTTGGTGTTAGTATCTCACAACTTCTCAATACTGCATGTGAAATCTTAGCCCTTTCCCATGTTCTTCTAATTCATTGCCAGGCGAGGCAGTTGTTGAGGGCCCATCCCTGAGGGGTTGTGGGGGATCGTGACCTCTCTGCCGGCCTCAGTGACCCAGCTTCTGTGGAGTTTGTCCTCCAGAGCACAGGACTCTGTCCCATGAGGCTTCAGGTGCTGCACATTCTCCAGCATTTTTCCTGCTTGGTGTTTACTTCAATTTCCTTTTCTTTCCCTTCCTTCTCTTAGAAATGCAGGCCTACAGCCATCCTTCCCAAGTCCTGTCAGCAGATGAGTATATTGAAAGGTGGTGAGCGTGGAGGAATGTGATTACCAGCCAGGCTTATAGTAAAGCAACGAGGATTATTTTGCTGTGAACCTAAAACTGCACTTAAAAATAAGTAAGTAAAATAAAAAGATGAGAATTCAAAGAGTAGGATTGCACAAGATTTTCTAGTCCCTGAAGTTCCAATGCTTTGGAAATGTAAGGGACAAAATCTGCTTCCCACAGCCCTCTGCAGAGACCCCACCACCACCAGGTGGGCTGGGAAAAGTTAGAAGGATCCAGAAGGTATAGTAGACTCAGGTGCAATTGGAGGGCATTGAATAAAACTAAGGGGGGTGTGGAAGCATCTAGGGGAGCACCCAGTAACTTTTTTTCTGAAAGGGGGTGGTAAGCCAGTAAGTGTGGGAGTCTATGGAGAGGGTACTGAGATTCAGCGGGCTGCAACAGTTCACCCTGGGGGTGGATCAGAGCACAGTCTAGACCCGTGTGGTGTCCTTGTCCTTGCCAGCAGTGGATGTGGACAAGTCCAGGAACACGGCAGTGCTGTAGCTCTCCAAAGCAAACACAGGACCACTGGTGGGCTAGCAGCCGTAGTCTGCAGAGAAGTGGGCTCGTGCAGCCCCCTCCTCTAAGCAGACGGAGCGGTGGGAGGTCACATCTGTGGTCATGTTACGTAAGATTGCAATTTCCATCTGCCTAGCGGATTCTCTTGACTCTCACCCTTGCTGACTTTGATGGAGTAAGCCACCCTGGACAGAAGGCCAAGTGACTGGGATTCAGAGCAGCCTGCAGCCTGCAGCCAGCAAAGAGCTGTGACCCTCCTGAGCACAGAAACCAGAACAGGATGACTAAGGCTGGTGTTAGCTGCTAAGTTACTCTTAACCCTGGGCTCCCACTGCTCTGAGCTCCTGAAAGGCAGCTGTGTGCTGTCCACCTTGAACTGACACACCTGGCTTACCAGGGTTTTCTATTCTCTTTTTTTTTTTTTTTGGCGGTACAGGGGATTGAACCCAGGTGCATTCTACCTCTGGGCTACACCCCCAGCCCTATTTTTTATTCTTTATTTTGAAACAGGGTCTCATGAAGTTGTGGAGGGCCTCACTAAGTAGCTGAGGCTGGCCGCGAACCCGGATCCTCCAGTTTCAGCCTCCCAAGTACTGGGATGACAAGCCTGAGCCACCACCCCTGGCCTTTCTATTCTCTTAATGTCAGTGTTGTCTCCCTCCAGGCTGGAATCATGTCTTAAACACACAAAAAAATTAATTTAAATAGTTATAAAATAATCATTATTATGTATGCTTATGATGCACCAATAAAATAAAATTAAATTTAAAGACAAAACAAGATAAAAGAGTTATAATAGTCAAAATAACTTTTAGGTGAGACTATAATGCGCCAATAAAAGTATAAAAAATAACTTTTAGTAATCAAGTAATTTATGTTTGTTATAAAAAATTTAGAAAATGAGGAAAGTCCAAAAAAATAAGAGTGAAAAAAAAACCAAGTCATCTAAAATTATTCTACCCATACTTAATCACTGTCAGCATTTTGATGTCTTTCCTTAGAGGATTAAACAGTCACACTGTACACTTGGGGTCTCCCTCACAGCTCTCATGAAGATGCTTGGTCACCGAGAGTGGTCTAGTTAGGGTTCCGATGCCAACCCGTTGGCCCTGTCTCCCAGCTCTTCACCCTTGGGATGGTGCGAATGTGTCCTTCAAACCTCCTGTGTTGGAAACTTAATCCCCATTGCAACAGCATTGAGAGGCAGGACCTTGACGAGCTGACCAGGTCATGAAAGTTCTGTCCCCAAGAATGGTCTTTTTCTGCTTTTCTGTTGCTGTGACCAAAATACCAGACATGAATGACCTAGAGAAGGTAAAGTTTATTTGGTTCTGGTTTCAGAGCAACAGTCCACAGTTGGGCAACTCCAAGGTAGACATCATGGCAGCAGGGCATGGCTGAGGAAAGCTGAGCTCAATGCAATGGGGGCCAAAAGCAGAGAGAACAGCAGGAAGCCACAGGGACAGATATAGTTTCCAAGGCCACATCCCCAGTGACCTCCCTCCTTCAGCCATGTCCCACCTGCCTAAGTTACCACCCAGTAAATCCATTCAACTTATTAATTCTTCAATAGACTTATCCACTGATGAGATTAGAGCCCTGATTCAATGATTTCCCCCTTGAACATTTTTTCATTGCCAACACATGAGCTTTTCCAGGGAATGTTCTATATTCAAACCATAATAAATGGATTAATCTCATAGCACAGGAGTGGGTTTGTTATCAGGAGAATGGGTTTGTTATAAAAGTGTGTCCGCCCCCGCTAGCTCTCTCCAGCTCTCTCTCTTTTTTTTTTTTTTTTTTTGGCGGTATTGGGGTTTGAACCCAGGGGCGTTCTACCTCCGCGCTACACCCCCGGCCCTATTTTTTTTATGCTTTATTTTTGAAACCGGGTCTCACGAAGTTGCGGAGGGCCTCACTAGGTAGAGAGAGAGAGAGAGGAGAGAGATAGATCGATTGATTGATCGATCGTGCACGCGCACATGCGCGCTGAGGCTGGCCACGAACCCAGATCCTCCAGTTTCCGGCTCCCAAAGTACTGGGATTACAAGCGTGCGCCACCACGCCCGGCTTTCTCCAGCTCTCTTGCTCTTCCACTTTCCACCAAGGCATGATGCCGCATAAAGTCGCTCACCAGATACAGGCCCCTCTATCTTGGACTTCCCAGCCTCCAGAAGTGTAGGAAATAATTCTCCGTGTTTTATAAGTTGCCTGGTCTTAGGTATTCTGTTATAGCAGCATGAAACAGACCAAGACAACGCTGCATGGACAGCAGTGTGCAGCAACAACAGCAGCAGAACTCCTCTTTACCCAGACTTCCTCTTAAGGCCCCGTTCCCATCTCCTTGCTGGCTTCCTACCTCCCCAGTCTCATGGTTTCTGGGAGAAATGTCATGGGTGGGGGTCCCGGTGAGCCTGCTGCCCCTCCTCTTTCTTACTATCCCTTCCAGCTGCTGCTGCTGAGACTGGAAATGAGCAGACACTCAGGTCTGAACTGGACCTGAATACCTGGGCATGTTTAGTGACAGGAAAAAGATCTTGTTCAAGTGGAGAACGTCCCTTTGGAATGCCCTGGGGCTCTGGCTTGAGGCTGTAGGACTTGCATCCCATAGACTGGCTTCTAGTTATGGTGCCAAGGCCCTCTCTCCTCACTGCCTTCTAGGACCCTTTGATTCTGTCACTCCTAGGTGTTGCTGCTTCCACAGTCTATGCTGGGGTCACTGCGTCCTCTAGGAAGGCCATGGCCAGGCAGTGTGTGGACTCTCTGAGAGCTGCTGGAAATGGGTGACAAGAGCCCTGGTCTCAGGGGAATGTCTCTTGCCTTCATTCTTGCAAAAACAGGCTTTTTTATTTTATTTTTTTTACTTTGTGCAAAACAGCTGTCAAACCAGCCAGTGTTGCTGCCCTGGCCCATTCCTCATGTGTAGCAATCTGTCTTGTAGAAGGTGAGCCTAGTCAAGGGCGGGAAGGCATTTGAGGGGTAAAAAGGTCAGCAAATAAATGTGGACTCTGATTACACAACCCACGCCATCGGGATGGATGGCTTTCGAGCCTTGGCTGGGAGCATCCTAGACGTGCTTCTCAGAGGTAACACACTCAAAGAAGAGATGTAGAGACCTGCTGCCAATGCTGTTGTCTCCCTAGATGCTCTCAGTGTAAGAGGAGCGGGGGCTCAGTAAACACACTGAAATGCAGAAGGAGAAGAGGCGCTGGATGCAAAGGGAAGGGGGCTGGTTATCCTGGGCTCAGGAAAACACTTATGAACATTTATGGAGCACCTGCTGTGTGCAATGCCTTCATTAGGCACCATGGGAGCCAGAATAACACCCTCTCTGCCTATCATAATACGCATACTGCCTTATCAGAGAGGACACGTTCAGACTTGGGGTGCAGTTACACATTCCAGTCAGAAAGAATAAGGTCCCTGACTTCTGTCCTTCCTGCCTAACACTAGGGCACCCACCTGGCTATCTGACTGCATAGGCGTTTCCCACACCAGCTCTTTGCCCCTCTGACCCATTCCCAGTGATCACTAGGACTTCTTGTCCCAGTAGTTTGGTGCCCCTTCCTTCCTATCTTATTTTGACCTTGTGGTATTAAAAGGGGGCCCTGAATTTAAAAGATTCGGGTAAGAATTGTATAGCAACACATGTTCCTAGTGTGCCCACGTGCAAATGTCTTAATTCTCTGAGTTTTGGTGTTACAGAAAGAATGTTTGTGTCTCCCCAACTTTCATACGTTGAAACCTAGCCCCCAACATGATGGGAGTTGGAAGTGGGGTCTGTGGGAGGTGATTAGGTCCTGAGAGTGAAGCCCTTGTGAAGGGACCCAAGGGAACAAATGTACCCTTTCCCCCATGTGAGGACACAGCAAGAAGGCGCCATCTGTGAGCCAGGAAGAGGGCCTTACCGGAGCCTGACCATGCTGGGACCCTGACCTCAGACTTCCAGGTTCCAGAACGGCGAGGAATGACCTGCTGCTCCTCATACACCATCACGTCCATGTATTATCGCAGCTCGAGCAGGCTGAAACACTCAGCTCCCCGAATTGTCAAACGTGGTCTGCACCAGTCAGCTTGCCGGGAGTCAACGTGTCTGGCGCAACTGGGTACCCCCAAAACAGCAATTTCTTTCCCTCTTCCCCGGTCTCCAAATCCCCTGGACAGAACAGGAGGCTTTCCCGTTCTTAATTCAGAGTTTTTGTGATATGAGAAGAATTCCTTATCTGATGAGGACTTTAACGAGCAGTCATCATTTTCAAATTTTGGACCTCGACTTCATTTTGCCCCTGGCAGGGTGATTCATGCCGTATCATATTTCCTCCTGCAGCCAGAGCAGCTTTTATTATGTCATCAATTATACATGGCTGAGCAAGTCTCTTCTCGGGCTCTCGCAGTGAGCGCCTGGCTATCTGGAAGAGGGGGCTGAGCGGTCTCGAGATGCGGCACTTGGGGACTGGGACACACGCCCACTGCTTGGCTGGACCTGTCGGTGGTAGAGATTTCCCATCCCATGTTCAAAACTGCCAGCAAAGCCAGCTGTGTGGAGCTCAGTTTGCCCCAGGGGGGAAAGAAGGCAGCTCTTTCCTCCCAGTTTTGGCGCTGGGAGGAAACAGACCAATTCCTGCAAGATCAATACTAAAGGCGTTGTGGGCAGTTTTTCAGACCCCTGCAGAGTCCTCGGCCAGCCACGCCTGTGGGGCAGGCTGTAGGGAAAGTGGCCGTGGAATCCACTGATGCACCCAACAGTGCTGATCCTATGGAAGTCTGGAACGAGCCCAAAAGTGAGGTTGGCACTTCCTGGAAATCATCAGTAAGCCAGAGCACTTCTTTGGTTCTGGAAGAGAAAGTCTCTGTCACCTTCTGGAAATCCAGGGCTGAAACAGAGCCTGCGCACACCCAGGCCTGCCTGAGGGCTTCGGTTCCCTGCATCAGCTGCTAAGTTGGTGGGGTGGGGGCTACGGGAGGAGGGTCAGTTGGCTCAGGTGAGAGCGGTCTGAGACTTTCGAAGGCATTCATCTATCCCGTTGTGAGTGGAGGTGATCTCCCTGAGTAGGCATTTCAGGGAGTATTCTGGAATGCATTCTTGCCTTGTGGGGAGTGTTAAGATATTCCAGGATGTGTCCAGTCTAATGTATGTCGGGGACGCTGAGCCCGGGGAGGAGCTGACTGGCTTGCAGAGGATGCCAGCCCGCCACAGGCATCCTGGGACTGAAATTCCTAGGTGTGGATTTAACCAGGCTGCTCCTTCCTTCCTTCCCGGTTTGGTGTAAATTAGTGGAGCAATGGAGGCGTGTGGGAAAAAATTAATTACAACACGGCTGAGCAATGCCAGAGCTGCCCAGCAGGGGGCAGGCAGTGGGTCCTTGGGGAGTTTAGGGGAGAAAGGGCATGGGTGAGAGCAGGGTTCAGCAAGGCCCTTGGGGTTTAAGTGCAGTGGATGGAGCCAGCTTGGGGCGCCTGGCCAAGCCCCGACAGTCGGGTATTTAGAAAGTCAGATCAGCTTCTGAAACATTTGCAGGAAACAAGAATTGCAGGACCCCATGGATCTCAGCCTGAGGCAGAGGAGAAGCCCTGCTGCCTGGGAAGGCTCCGACTTTCCTCCCAAAGAGTGGCCTCTGCCTCATGGAGGCATTGCCCTGCTAACCTCACATGGCCTCCGTCCATCAGTGGATGAGAGGCCAAAGCTGGCTAGCGTGAACGTCACCACCAGGCCTGGAGCAGAGACCAAGGGATGACGCCGTCCTGCAAACGTCTCGTCTGTGGAAGACTTGAGGGACGCTCCAGGTGCTGGTGCAGGGTCAAGCATTTATAAAGTGATGCCACCAGTCAACCCACCCCAGAAGCCTTCTTAATCACTGCCCACTCCCAGCTGTCAGCTCATGGGCCAGCCCTGGTGTCTCCTGGGGATCTGCCAATGAAGCCCAACTCATGAAAACATGTTAGGTGTCAGCAACGCTTGCAGAAGGAGTAGCAGGGGTGGTTAGAGCAATGTGCCATGGCGTGGTAAAATATGTTCCCCAGAGAAATTCCTTAAAAGCCTCTTAGCCTGGGTATAGAATAGCCATCAGTGGTACATCTAGAGAATAAAACGCTCTGTTCTTTCTATCTTGGGCAAGTAGAATCCATTCTTCTGTTTGCTTACAAATCTGTTATTATATTCACATACATATTTCTTCTCGTTTTTTTTTTTCGATGTGCATTGACTTTTGTTAGCCTTTTGAATATCGTAGTGCATTTTATTGGCATTTGTAAGCATTGCCATAAATTAGACATTTTAAAAGTACAAAAGTGCATATCTCTAAAAATAATTACTCGAGTTTTGGCGAACAGAGATGAATCCCCAAGAGAAACATCAATTTCCTTTGTTGGAGAGAAGGCAAACATTTTTATGAAAACAATGCTCACTCCACGCGGTGGTATATGGAGGGGTATGCGCGAGAGATGACACGAGAGCTTTTCCCATGCAGCCGAACTGAAAAACAAGACAAATATTTTGAACAGCTCATATGTCACAAAGACATGTGCAGGCTCTACTTATTAAAATAATAGCGGTATCCTGGTGCATTGATGTGGTGCTTTTATCTTCAAAGCAATTTATGACTGTTCATGAATTGACTTGGGACAAAAGATCAGAAATTGGTGGGAGGTCCTAGGTCTGTGATTTTGGGAAGAATGGATGGGACAGAGATCAAAGAAGCATCCTCCAGCTCCATGCTTTGTTAGTGGGTCGCTTTGGAGCCTGAAAGGAAGCCTGTGATTTTGCCCTGGGCAGTTTCTTCTGGACACTGGAAGCGATAGTTCAATGGCAGAGGGAAAGGGGTATGTTTGTTTTCACCAAATCCCACTCCCCTAGCTCTTTCTAGATATGGTGCTGGGACTAGAGTGGGGTAGGTGTTATGTGCTGCACCAGCGTCCCAAGGACCACCTCATTCTCAAATGAGAAAAGAAATGTTCAGATCCTAACATGGCCTCAACATCATTCCAATCTCCTTGGGCCAAGTTGGCCCCACAGTCTGACTCTGATGTAATAATGGTAACACTCATTACTAAATGCTGATAATGTGCTAGGCACCATGCCGCTCTTTCTATGGATTGTGCAACTTAACCCACACAACTATTCCTTGAGGCCCTCTGGTTTCCCCCACTTTGTAGGTAGAGACGGTGGGACAGCATGGTTAAGTCATAGTCACCAAGTCAATGACTGCAGGCAGTGGTGTTGGGATTCATACTCAGATAGTCAGCCTCCCAATCTCAACACCAACCCTATACCATATTGCCTCCATGTGTCAGAGAAAGGAAACTCAAGTTGTAAAAACTTATTATTCCATGTACAATAAGCTTCAGTCAATATCTCTGACTATAGGCTTGTGTTCAATTGTTATACCATGGGTGTTTGAAGATGTTGACCAAAAGGACTAACACATCTAAATGGCTTTTTGGCAAACTATACATCTAGGAGCACAGGGGGCTGAACAGCAGACTTTTGATCTCAGCATGACAGGCCAGGAAATGGTAAGAAGAAAGCTCTTAACAGGCCTATGATAAAATGTGTATTTGCAATCACTGTAGGTTTTGAGAAGTCTGCTTGCTCGGTGCCCCTGCAGGGCTGTCCCTCTTGCTCCCTCAGCCTGGATTTAATAACCCTCCTCTTCCCTTTGCATCCAGTTGTCACACCTTCATGCCTCTCCTCAGGCTGAATGACACTCTTGGTTCTCACTCATCTCCACCTTTTTTTTCTTTCTTCTTTATTTTTTTTTTGTACTGGGGTTACCTGAGCCTCATACTGAAACCTTGAGTGAGGGGCTATTCCATTGGATACATCCTCCATGTATTTCCATGCTCCTTGGCTAAGTATTCATGGAGTACCCAGTCTGTGATAGACTGTTTTCCAGGTGCAAGGCACATAGCTTGAATAGGACAGGCATTGTCATTGCCCTCATGGAACTTGTGGTCTAAACAGAAGCCAAATATGGGACAGATGAATGGAAAATAGTTTATTAACTGAAATGAGCCCTAGGAATGAAAATTCCAGGAGCAGAGTTAACAAGTAACAGGGGTCCTGACCGCTCCTGGAGAACAGTACAACTTCTCTTGGGAAAGTGACCATTGAGATGGATGCAGAGAAATTAGTCAAGAGTAAAGAGGGATGAGGGGGAGATTCCAGGATAAGGGAACTGATGTGGGGTGGCCTGAGGTGGCAAGAAGCCAGTGAGTCAGGGGACTTGGGAAAGGCCAATGTGGCTTGAGCACAGAGCGGGATGGGTAGTGGTGGGAAGGAAGGTGGGCTGGGCCAGGCCCTGTAGGGTTCTGTGGGTCAGAGGGCACATTCGAGTTTTAGTCCTAAGAGCAGTGGGAAGTCATTGCAGGGCTTGAAGTAGAAGGATGATAGGATTTAAGGCACTTGTTTCAGAGATCACTCAGGTTTTGGTGTGGGAAATTAATTGGACAGGGCAGAAGTAGAACAAGGGATGCCCAGTTATTATCCATTGTAATAGTCCCAGTGAAGCATGATGGACCGGATTAGGGAAGGGATGGATGGATGTTAGCTTCTACAGGCCAGTCTGCACATACAGGCAATCAATAACAAGAGTTCTATAAATGTCCGCTTCCATCATTGTTAATGGTCCTTGAATTTGCTTTGGAAATACACAGATAAACTGGCATAACATTCAGCCTTCTAAATCACATTTGGCAAGCCACAGCTCGCCTTGTGCTGGCCCAGCACTTGTTTTTGTAAATAAAGCTTTTTGGAGCACAGCCATGTCCATTTGTTTCCATATCACCTCTGGTTGCCTTTGATGGAGATTTGAGTAGTCATAACTCAGGCCATATGGCTTGCGAAGCCTCAAATCCTTACTTCTGGCTGTTTACAGAAGAAGGTGCTGCTCCCTGCTTGAGGCCAGTGTTTCCTGTTGATGAGAGCTGAATTTCCTCACCCTTTCTCCCTGGCTTTACTGGTCATGAGGCCAGGGTCCTCCCTGTCTTCTGCCATCCCAGTTTTTCCTCTTCCTAGCTAAAAGAAGGGCTGTGGCTATATGCTTGCAATTAGCTACAATTCTATATATTCTTATCTTACAGAATAAATATGAATATAGCAGGAAGGCCACTGGCCTTGGTATTTTATATTAGATTGACATTCAGGGGTCAATAGGCTTAGAATATTTTGATCAGATCTCAAAACAGAGTTGCTGATAGGTACTTAAAGAGAGGCCAGTCGGGCATGGTGGTGCACACCTGTAATTCCAGTACTTGGGAGGCTGAGATAGGAGGATCACAAGTTGGAGGACAGTCTCAGCAAGTAGTGAGACTCGCATCAACCTAGCGAGACACTGTTTCCAAATAAAAATAGGGCTGGGGGGTATAGTTCAGAGATAGAATTCCCCTGGGCTCAATCCCCAGTGCCACAAAAGGTAAAATAAAATAAAATAAAAATAAAGGGAGGCCATCCCATGGTTGTTCTCAAAAGCCTGACTACCCAACAGAGAAGGAGTGATGTGCCTGTGCCTGTGCCTGCTTAGGAGTCCTAAGAGCAGGCAGGGTGAGTAACTCAATCTGGAAATTATTTCTCAAAAAGAAAGTGCAAGGATTGGCAGCAACCTGGAATCTAAAATGCCCATGACCTACAAGACAAAAATATAAGCATCCAATCACAGAGTTATTTAATTTGTTTTTTCAAGAGGTAACAGCCATTGACCTCTGAGCAATGGGACATTTGAGGGACAGAATTCTCAGCATTATGTGACAGTGGAAGTGTTAGAGCGGGGACTCGTCAGGAGCACAGGACTTAGAATGGACTGGCTTTACTTGTCACTGAACCCATGAATCTGAGCCACCCCGAAATTCCTCCCAAACCGTAGTTTCCTCACCTGTAAAATGAAAATAAGAATAATAAGACTAACCTCATAGAGTTACTTTCATCCCACAAGTATTGACTGACCACCTACTAGGTACTACTGGCCGCCCTTGTCTGGGAGGATATGGTATGAATAGGACAGTGTCCACTGTCATAGAGAAGCCATGACAAGTGTCCAGAAGATACGACGTGCTCCATAAAGCCAAGGTGTATGGTCTAGGTAGATTACCCATCCACCAACCGTTACCCTAGACCTTCCGTGGTAACCGCGGGGTTCAAGAGTGTCGCCATCTGTCACTTGTACACAAACTCTAAGCCAGAGTAGGACAAGGACAGAACGACTCTGGTTCTCTGGTTCTGTGTGTGAAGTTTCAAGGGGCACCAAATAACTCTAATTAAAATAAATAATATTTTAATGGGGCATTAGAAAATATGCGAAAGAATCCATATGGACAAAATATCAAAATCTTAAGTGAAAACAGGCTCAGTGTGACTGACTTTTTTGACATTCACCAGAATATAAACCAGAGACTCCTGGTTGTTGTTGGCAGGGCCGAGGGGAGTGAAAACAAATAATTAAGATGGCGCCACATCAAGGTCTGAGAGTCACAGCCTCAGCGGTCTGCGGCCAGGGAGGGGCGGACCTCACAAGCAAAACCCAGAGGAGCTCAGAGGTGGCTCTAAAGCAACAACCCTCTTCCTTCTCTCCCTCACCTCCAACGCGCGCGCACACACACACACACACACACACACACACACACACACACACACTATCTTCCAGAAAAGGGAAACTTACCCTTTTAGACAGCTAAGACAACAAAAGCTAAAATGATTTGTATCACACTGAGGATATATGATATAAACTGCATTCTTATAGAAGATTGAACAAATAAATTACTGTGTGTGTGTCAAAGTCTACGACGTGCCAGTGTCTATGTGTGTGTCTGTGTGTCTGTGTGTCGTGCATGTATGTATGGTGTGTCAGTGTATGTGTATGCCAGTATGTGTCAGTTTGTAAGTGTGTCAGGGTTTGTGTTAGAGTGTGTGTGTGTTTCAGTGCCAGTGCATGTGTGCCAAGTGTGCCAGTGTGTCAGGGTGTATGTGTGTTTCAGCGGCAGTGTATGTATATGTTTGCATGTGTGTCGGTGTTATGTGTTTTGGTGTGTCAGCGTGCATGCGTGTCAGGGTGTATTTGCATGTGTGGGTGTGAACATGTGTGTCAGGGAGTATGTATGTGTGCATGTGTGTGTGGTACTGAAAACCCTCCCAGGCGCACCGCAGCTCCTGGTGGACTCTTCAGCCTGGATGTTGATGCCCTGCAGGTGTGGCGGCTCGCGTGGCGGCTCGCAGCGGGCCACCCCACGATGGCCTGATCACAGTGAGCGGCCTCCCGTTGACATTGGCATCGCTGATAGCAACAGACGTCGCTCAGCTTGGCACTCACCGCAGCCTGAAGGCCCAGTTCATCAGAAGGAGACCTATGGGTATTCCGGCATTTTGCTGTGGACTGGTTTGCAGGAGCAGAGCCTGCTGTGCTGCTGGCAGGGGAAGGGACCTTCGATTCCTCAAGCCCAGGTTGAGCTACGCGACGGTGAGGAGCATTGGAGGTCGGGGTGCTATGGAAGCAGCTCTGGGCTCCTCAGTTCTCCCTGGGATCAAAAAGTGCCTTAGAAACCAATACGCTGCCTTGCAGCTCATTTGTCTTGGTAAGTGTTAACTTCCTTGCTAACCGGTAGCCACCTGAGGGCAGCGGACAAGGAGTTTGGAGGGGAAGGGGTGAGACATGGCCTCTGACTTCAAGGAGCAGCTGAGACAGTTCCTGGTGATTAAACAGTGGCACTGTTTTGAGCCGTGCTTTGTGGGGTCTGTCTCACGAGTTGACATCACCCCTCCACACACATTCTAATTAATCAGTAGTGGCACTCCAAGTGGAAGGAAC
The DNA here is from genome assembly GCA_004027185.1 of Glis glis. Classification (NCBI taxonomy): domain Eukaryota; kingdom Metazoa; phylum Chordata; class Mammalia; order Rodentia; family Gliridae; genus Glis; species Glis glis. The sequence goes on from PVJS01001619.1 coordinate 22,363, forward strand.
CCTGGGGTTGGTTCCACCAAGGGACGGCTCCGTGACCCCAGGCCAGTGCTTCTCAGTGTGGCCCCTGGCCAACGGCCGCAGCAGCCCCTGGAAGCTTGTGAGAAATGCAAATTCTCAGACTCCGGCCCAGATCCGCCTGGTCACCAGCTCTGGGAGTGGGGTCCAGAAACCTGGGTGTCCACGAGCCCTGCAGGAGATTCTGAAACACGCTCAAATTTGAGACCCTAGGGCTTAGGCAAATCTCTGCATCTCTCTACATTTCCTCCAGTGCCCCCAAGTCATTTGTCACAGTCCACCCCATTAAATGGTGGGGGTCCAGGAAGCTAATCAAGGCACTTGAGAGAGAATAAAGGATAGTAGCAAATTATGAAGGAATAATAATTATCACTAGCACCCGGCATAAAACATGTGTAAAGATCAGCCTCTCTCAGCAAAGATTTCCTAGGTGATTTGTTTCAGGAATGGTCTCCATCATGAAAAATGGCCCAAAAGGGCCTTCCATGCATGACTATACACTGTGTGTGTGTGTGTGTGTGTGTGTGTGTGTGTGTGCGCGCGCGCGCATGCATGCCGGGGATTGAACTGCCCGGGGTATTCTACCAATGAACTACACCCCCAGCCCTTTTAAAAAATTTTTAATAATTTTGAAACAGAGCCTTGTTAAGTTGCTGAGGCTGGCCTCAAACCTGCAATCCTCCTGACTCAGCCTCTCAAGTGCTGGGATTTAGGGTATGTGCCACCATGCCCAACTGCATAGCCATATTTTAAATGCTCACATCATGATAACGCTTAGCTATATTAGATGTTTTACATTGCTCTAACAAAATGCCCGATCACAGTAGGATACACAGGAGAGGGCTTATGTGGCAAGAGAGAAAGCCAGAGAGTTGGCTTGCTTTTCTGCAATAGTTTACTCTGGTGGGAATGAACCCAAGTTCCAGGAGAACTACTTAATTCTCCCACAGGCATGCCCCCAAAGACCTAATCACCTTCCACTAGGCTCCACCTCTTAAAGGTCCCGCCACCTCTCAGATCATGCTGGAGAGCTTCTAGCACATGGAACTTTTAGGACAGACCACATCCACACCACAGTGCCACCACCCACACTCGTGACTGGTTCAGTCAGTCAGTACCTGCAGCATCTTTAGAGAAAGGGATTTAGCACCTTCAGATGCACAGACCCAGTGAGCATGGGCACCAGGCCAGGTTACTTTAGGCTGGATAGGTTGGAACCTTTTTCTTCAGAGTGTCTAAGGAGGAAATGGGAGTGAAGCCAGGAGAGAAGCATTCGAGAAAACTCAGGAAAGTTACCCTATTGCTCCAGGGGCACATGCCTGTCATCCCAGTACTTGGGAGGCTGAGAAAGAAGGATCACAGGTTCAAGACCAGCCTCAGCACCTAAGCAAGACTCTCAGCAACCTAGAGAGAGACTGTTTCAAAATAAAAAGGGCTGGGGGGTATAGCTCAGAGGTAGAATGCTTGTAATCCCAGTACTTGGGAGGCTGAGACAGGAGGATTGCAGGTTCGCAGCAATTTAGTGAGGCCCTCACAACTTAGGGAGACCCTGTTTCAAAATTAAAAACAATGAAATAGGGCTAGGGTTGTGACTGGGAGATAGAATGCCCCTGAGTTCAAACCGCAGTACCACAAGTAAAAAAAATATATATATATCATTCTTCTAGCTCTTAGGCAGCGAGTGACTCCATTGGAAATGTCACCACTGGCTCTCAGCTTGAGAAAGGGATGGAGGTGGCGACCTCAATGTTTAGTCCACAGAAAAGCAAATGGGATCAGGGCAATGTCAACTCTTATGTTAACAAGCTCCCTAGGGCAGCATTTGTACTGGCGGGGATAATGGACACTCAGCTGGCAAATGTGTGTACGCGTGCGTGTGTGCATGCGTGCAGAACCTGTGGCCACTAACAGCAAGAACACAGCTGTTTGGTGCTTATGCCGATCAGGGGTCTGTTTATTTAAGCGATGGCTACTGTCTTTATAAGTGGTGTAAAAAATGCTTTTAGGTCGTAAATGTGCAAAGCGCTCAAAGTGGAGAGGAGACAATCCGCGTTTTTGTTTTCTCCTTTGTCTCAAAGTCTACCTTATTAAGATCCTAGTGAGGAGTTCCGTTTTTGTTTAGTAACAAGGAAACAAGGACTGACCCTCTGTGCCCATTAGTTAGGACGTTTGTATCAATCAACAAACAGCGAGCATCACTGCCGAGTGGTCTGGAGTGCGGATTCCTGTGGGACCTCCCAGTTGCTTCGCTTCAAGAGGTGGAAGAGAAGCTCTGGGGGTGCTCTGGGCTCCTGTGCTGCACCCAGCCCCCCCATTCCCCCCAAGGCCGGCTTCTTCGCCCTTTGGCTCAGGTTGTAGAGTGAATAGGATGCAGGTGTGGAGTTCGTCAGGGGCTGCTTACTAAGCAGAAAGGAGAGAAGTTCAAGTCCACATGTGCACGGAAAGCAAATGCCTCCCGAGGGGGAGAGAGCCCTGCCAGAGTTTTGCAGGCTGAGCTGTGTGCTGCGTGGGATATTTCATAACTATGGGCCAGAGAGGCAGCAAGAGGTCGATTAACATAATATTAACATCACATTAGCAGCCCCAGGGAACAGAGGCAGAGGGAGAGGTGAGCCCCTTTCCGTCTTGACAAGATCCCCCCCCAATGCTCTTTTTCATTGTTCTCTGTGCAGCTCAGTTATGTTTTACTGATAAATAACTGGACAAATGGAGAATGCTCAGGTGTCCCATTCACTGCATCTGGGCCGTGCAGGTGAAACAGGTCAGGGTTAACTCCCACCCGGGACCACCGCAAGCACGTAACTCAACTCGCTAAGGTCCACTCTTCTCACACACTGATTTCCTGCATCTCCTGATGAGCTCTGGTGGGAAGGACACGCACCACCCATGTGGTCTTCTGGCCCAAACGGTTTAGTGAGGCCTCATCACCATCAGAAAATTCCAGAATATGGACATTCCATAAAAAATTGGCCGGATTTCCTTAAAGAAATATCATGACATGACATTCAATGTCATAAGAGACAAAAACCCTATTAGATAATATTGACATTAAATCTCTTGGGGGTGATGATGTTTTGAATATGTAGGAGAATGTCCTCATTCCCGTGAGACATATGCTGTAACACCTAGAAATTAAGTGTTGTGGTCTCTCTGATTTTCAAATGGAGGGAGGGAGGGAGGGAGAGAGAGAGAGAGAGAGAGAGAGAGAGAGAGAGAGAGAGCGCACAAGGTGTTAACAATGGCAAAAGAGGAGGCTGGTATTCATTATACCATTCTTTCAATTTTTCTATAAGAACCAGTGGTAGAGTGCTTGCCTAGCATGTGCAAGGCCCTAGGTTCTAGTCCCACCATCGCACACGCACACACACACACACACACACACACACACACACACGTACACACGGTGGATATTTTTCCAAATGAAAACTTGGAGGGTAGAGAGCTACTCTTTTCTAAGACATTTTTTTTTATCTCTAATGCTGGCAGAACGGCCAGATCGGGCCAGGCCTGTAGGAGCCTGAGGAGTACCAAGCCCCCCACGAGGCCGCCCAGAGGAGAGAAGGCACTGAGACACCTGGTCAGGCACCGGCTGGGGTTACAGGTGTGCAATGCCACACCTGACTCTCCAAGAGTCGCTTGACTCAATTAGCTGGAAGTTAAGAAGTTCTGGAAACTTTTGCTCATGCAATGATTCATGGGATCCATACGCACATTATAATGGAGAGACATCACTTTTCTTTTTTTATATAACAAATCTTCAAAATCCAATATGTAAGCTGGGCATTGTGGCACATGCCTGTCATCCCAGTACTTGGGAGGCTGAGAAAGAAGGATCACAGGTTCAAGACCAGCCTCAGCACCTTAGCAAGACTCTCAGCAACCTAGAGAGACTCTGTTTCAAAATAAAAAGGGCTGGGGGGTATAGCTCAGAGGTAGAATGCCCCTGGGTTTAATCCCCAGTACCACCCCCCCAAAGAAAAAATCCAGTATGTATCTCCACTCAGGGCACACCTCAGCCCACAGCGGCTCCATTTCAAGTGCTCCCTGGCCACCTGTGACCAGTGGCTCCGTGTGGTACAGAGGATCTGTGGAGTGGAACCCATAGCAACGCTAATCAGTCTTCAACTCCTCATTGGTCCAAAGAAAGAAAGTCGCGGAATTGAACACAGGTCCACCCTGGAGTAATCAGTAGTCAAACATGAAGAGCTTTTGGCTACTGTGAGCTCCGTCCCGAGGAGAGAGAAGATGGTAAGCACCAGAAGGAAGACAGCCTGGGCTTCTCCCGGTTCCATCCCGCAGATACTTAGCACACAACTGTACTTGGAGTGGGTTTTTCTTCTATTAAAAAAAAAAAATGCTTCCTTTTACACATGCATTAGTTTGTACCCTGCTGGCACGCAAACACGGGAAAGTGACAGAAACCAAGGAGCAACAAATGCAGTAATTTAAAACAAATGCAGTAATTTAAAAATATTGAAGCCGGGCATGGTGGCGCATGCTTGTAATCCCAGTACTTTGGGAGGCGGAGACCGGAGCATCCGGCTTCGAGGCCAGCCTCAGCTCGCGCACGCGCACGCGCGCACGCTCTCTCTCTCTCTCTCTCTCTCTCTCTGTCTCTCTCTCTCTGTCTCTCTCTCTACTTAGTGAGGCCCTCCGCAACTTCGTGAGACCCGGTCTCAAAATATAGTATAAAAAATAGGGCCGGGGGCGTAGCGCAGAGGTAGAACGCCCCTGCGTTCAATCCCCGGTACCGCAAAAAAAAAAAAATAATTAATAAATAAAAAAAAAAAATAAAAATATTGAGCCAGGCGTGGTGGCACACACTTATAATCCCAGTACTCGGGAGGCTGAGACAGGAGGATCGCAGTTTCTCGGCCAACCTCAGCTATTTACTGAGGTCCTCCGCAACTTAGTGAAACCCTGTTTCAAAATAAAGAATAAAAAATAGGGCCGGGGGTGTAGCTCAGAGGTAGAATGCCCCTGGGTTCAATCCCCAGTACCACAAAAATAAATAAATAAACATATTGAAAATTAAAAATACTAAAAATTACTGCACTCCACCCCATAGTAGTACATAATTGCCAATTGTTATGGAAGCATAGAATTTTCAATGATGGAAAATCAGACCCAAAACTCAAAAGAAAAGTTATGTCAGGCCGGGTGTGGTGGCGCACGCTTGTAATCCCAGTACTTTGGGAGGCGGAGACCGGAGGATCCGGGTTCGTGGCCAGCCTCAGCTCTCGTGCTCTCTCTCTCTCTCTCTCTCCTTAGTGAGGCCCTCCGCAACTTCGTGAGACCCGGTTTCAAAATAAAAGCATAAAAAATAGGGCCGGGGGCGTAGCGCGGAGGTAGAATGCCCCTGTGTTCAATCCCCGGGACCTCAAAAAAAAAAAAAAAGTATGTCAGTCAAAAGGTCAGCCTAGGAAAGTTCTCCCTGTGTGTCTGCCCTGCCAGCCTTCTTTGCTGTGAAACTTCATGAAAGACACATTTTTCTTGGCCGAGGCGTTCTCATGCTTGTTCTCTTCACGTCTGTTTCTGTTTTCTTGGGCGGGTTCCTGGCTATTTTCTTCCTGTTGTTTGAGCAAGCCGGACACTCCGAGCATCCGCCTCTTCCAGCATGGGTACTCCTCCCGTGGTTGCTTAGTTAGCAGTCCTTGTCCTGTGGAGCTGGCGACGGTCCAGGAGCAAGCTGACTAATCACAGTGAGGTCTCGCGCGCCCCTGGGTTCTTTCTGGGGGCTAATGGCAGTCCTGAAGAATCCTGAAGAGATTGACAGCTGGAGTCCCCCCACCCCTCTCCCAGGTTAGAATAAAAACGAGCCTTAGACCCAAACTGGCCCCACACTGAGACACTTATTAAACAAATGTTTATTAGCTCACAGACCCCAAATACTTTAGATAACCAATTTGAAAGCCTGATAAAGGCCCTGTTTGCTGCTTAGGTATCCAAGTCCTCCCCTGCATAAAAAATTTATTCCAGATAAGAGTACATTCCATTGGCAGAATGCAGTTGGCATCAGGCAACAAAAATTCTTCCTTAAACTGAGCGTGGTGGTGCACGCTTGGAATCCCAGTGCTTGGGAGGCTGAGACAGGAGGATCAAAGGTTTGCAGCCAGCCTCAGCTACTTCATGAGGCCATCTACAACTTAGTGAGACCCTGTTTCCAATAAAAGAATAAAATAAGTCTGGGGGTATAGCTCAGAGGTAGAATGCCCCTGGGTTCCATCCCAAGTACTGCAAAAAAAAAAAAAAAAAAAAGTCAGAAACAAGACCAGTGGCCGGGCGTGGTTGCGCACGCTTGTAATCCCAGTACTTTGGGAGGCGGAGACCGGAGGATCCGGGTTCGCGGCCAGCCTCAGCTCTCTCTATCTCTCTCTCTCTCCCTGTCTCTCTCTCTCTCTACTTAGTGAGGCCCTCCGCAACTTCGTGAGACCTGGTTTCAAAATAAAGTATAAAAAATAGGGCCGGCGGTGTAGTTCGGAGGTAGAACGTCCCTGGGTTCAATCCCCGGTACTGCAAAAAAAATAAAAAATAAAAAGAAACAAGACCAGTGGGGTCAAGCCTTGGAACCTTCTGCAGGGTGAGGGCTACTGGCCTCTTAGACTAGGGTGAAGAGTGTTTCCAAAATGCTTTCTCCTGTCCGCACATTCTGACCTCTTTATAATAAGGACTATTGCCCACCTTCAGCCCACAAGTCACCTACCCACTATTTCCAACCTTGAAAATCCTGTTTTCATCTTTATATGCTAGTTGGAATGACAGAGAATTGATCAAGAATAGATGAGAGAGGCACTTGTGGGGGCCACCTTTGGACGAGGCCTTTCTGTTGGGTTAGCTAACCCTACATCCCTAGGCCATCTTTAAACTCGCCAGCATTAATCGTATCACATTGACCAGAGGGTGGTGGCGTGTACCTCTAATCCCAGTACTTGGGAGGCTGAGATAGGAGGATGGCAGGTTCAAGACCAGCCTCAGCAACTTAGCAAGACCCTGTTTCAAAATAATAAAAAAAAAGGGTCTGGGGGTATAGCTCAGAGGTAGTATGCTTCCTGGGTTCAATCCCCAGCACAATAATAATGATAATAATAATAATAACACATTGTTTCTGCAGAAGTAACTATAATATACTCTGTAGTAAATTACAGACTCTGCAACCTGCTCGTACTGGGTGTGGGGGCACAGGAGACTATGAGAGACCTGAGCACAGGGACTGAACTTCGTCTGGGCAGTCACAGAATTCCTCTCTGAGTTGACTTTTACAAACACTTGGAAGGATGAGGAGGAATTCGGCTCCAGAGGGAGGAAGGTGAGGGTGAAGAGGGCTGAGGGCTCAGGGACAAGACATGGTAAGCAAACGGCCACAGCGCCACTACCATTCGTGTTGTCCAGGACACGGGCACAGATTTCTGTCTGCAGAGAGAGCCCTTCGTTATTCCCCAGGTTTCTTCTCAGGGTCCAGCCACCCCTCCTCGTCTACTTATGACACGGACTTGGACTTCGATATTAAGGTGAAGAGCATGACTTGAAGTTCACTGACAATCTATGCTTTGCTTTATATAAAAAGTGTTCAAATACTTTTTTTTTTTTTTGGCGGTACCGAGGATTGAACCCAGGGGCATTCTACCTCCAGCTACATACCCAGCCCTATTTTTTATTCTTTATTTTGGAACAGGGTCTCACTAAGTTGCGGAGGCCTCACTAAGTAGCTGAGGCTGGCTGCGAACCCAGATCCTCCAGTCTCAGCCTCCCAAGTACTGGGATTATAAGCGTGCAGTGGTTTGTCTGGGTTCTCAGTCCCGCCATGCTTGTGCCCGGGGATGTCCACTATCAAGAGCTTCTTCAAGACTAGTGCAACGCTGGAGCCCTTCAGATGCTGGCGCTTTCTGAAGCCTCCCTCCACGCCCCCTTACTGGCCATCGCCCCAGGCGCCCTCAGGAAAGATCTAGAAAGCTCCCTCGGGCCCCACTAGGCCTGTCCATTCGTGTCTAGCACCTCATTACAGAATGCCGCGGGCCCACGGGAGGGCGTCCAGAGGAGAGCGCAGCTCCCACGGGACAGTCGGGCTGATTTAGAGGCCAGGCTAGAAGGAAGGTCGGCGGGAGCAGGAGGCACCATGGACAGAGCCGAGGAACGTGGCGGGGGCTGGCGCAGCGTGGGTGTTTCTTGAAACAGTCCAGGATGAAACTGGGGACAGAAGCTTTGAGACTGGCTGTCGAGGAAGCGTCAATGACAGAAGGCAGCATGTCAACAGAGCATTCTGTGAACAGGAGAGCGGGCGCGCACACCACGTGCACAGTGAGCAACCTGTGCGACTCTGCTAGACCCGATACAGCACCCATCAGTGTCGCTGACGGGACTCTGCGCCAGCCTGGGAAGGACACGAGGACGTCCAGGAATCGCCAAGGATCCGTGCTCTCCTCCTTCTCATTCTGTCTGGCTAAAGGAGCGGCGCCAGCAGCATATTTAATTTACTCAATGGAAGTCCACCTGCACGAGGGGCCGGGGAGCGTGCCTCATGCCGCAGGGTGGGGTTTTCCACCCTCGGAACTACGGACGTTTCCAGCAGGATGTTCATCATGGAAGTTGCCTGTGCACCGTAGGACAACTCTTGGCATCTCTGCCTCCACCCAACAGATGCCAAAGCACCTGTCACGACTGTGCTCCTAGGATTACAAGAAATATGGGTGGAATTCAAGATATTTTGAATACAAAGGCAAATCGACAGTTGTATGAGTTAGCTTTTCTGTTGCTGTGACCAAAATACCAGACACGCACAACTTAGAGGAGGGATGGTTTCTTTGGCTCATAGTTTCAGAGGTTTAGTCCACGGGTGTCTGGCTCCAAGGCAGACATCATGGCAGCAGGACATGGCAAAGGACTACTGCTCATCTCATGGTGGCTGAGAGAGAGAGGGAAAGGGACCAGGGGCATACATCGTCCCTAAGGCCACACCCCAGTGACCCACCCCCTCTAGCCACGCCCTACCCACCTACAGTACCACCCAGTAATCCGTTCAGATTATGAATCCATCAGTCGGTTAATCCACTGATCAGCTTGGACCCCTCATGATTCAGGTGATTCACCTCTGCATTTCTGCGTTGCCAACACGTGGCTTTTCTGGGGGACATTCTAGACCATTCTTGAGAAGGTCAGAGTTAACAGTCAAGAATGGAGTGAAGTCAAGACAGAGGAATGGGTCCGTGAAGTTACGTGACCGGCGAGTGTGTCAGGGTAAAAGCTAAGCTGCTGTAAAGAGGAGACCAGGAATACCGGGCCTCGGTGAAGACAGGTGCTATGTCTGTCTCATGGAACATTCCCCATCTTGAAGGGCTGGTTCTGCCAAATAAATCAGAGCTTTGATGCTTACTGCAAGGACCCAGATGTCTGTCTTATGACTCTGTTTCCTTCCAGGGCACTGCCCTTGGCTGAAAGGCTGAGGCAGGTCATGAAATGTTACTAAAGGAGAAAAAGAAAGAGAGGGAGTCCGGGGCAGTAAACTCCTTTTTTTTTTTTGTACTCAGCATTGAACCCAGGGACATTCTATCTCCAAGTTATACCTTCCAGCCTTTTTTTTTTTTTAATTTTGAAACAAACAGGGTCTTGCTAAGTTGCTGAGGGTCTAAGTTGCTGAGGTTGGCCTCCAACCTACGATTCTCCTGTCTCAGCCTCCAAGTACTCCTCTCTCCTGTTCACATTCCTTAGGTGAGAATTTATTTGCGTGGCCACACCTACTCACAAGGAAGGGGGGAATTGCAGACCCTGGCTGGCCTGGCTGTGTGATCAAGTACCCAGGAAGAAGGGGAGGATAGGGGCAGGACCCCAGCATCTACCTAACAAGGAACTCAGGTTTAAATTCCAAAGAAATGAAAATCACCCTCCAGGAAAGGGCTGAAGCATTTTTTTAAATAATCTTTGTAAATTACATTTGATTTCCTCAAACATTCCACAAGTTCCTTGATTTGGGGCCAAAGACTGTTTAAATGTAGGTATTCAGGACTCCTGACACACGGCTGGGAAAGACACAGGCAAGCCATCGCAGAACCGAGGCTGTTTGAAAGCAGCGGGGAGCATTTCTGGCTCTTGGTAGCTCCTGTGGGGCCTCCCCACCATGTGGGAGCTGGGAGACAGCTGCAGGTGGCGTGTGACATGTGGCTCGCCTGGCAGAGATGTGGCATGTGGCTCGCCCGGTGGGGATGCCTGCAGTGTGGTGCCTGACATTCCTCTATCTCCCCGAAGCATTTCTGCACCGGAGGAGTTGCCTTAACAACAGTCCCTGGGAAATAACTGAGGCAGGAGGATGACAGGTTCAAGGCCAGCATGGCCTTAGCCAGACCTTGTTTTTTAATTAATTAATTAGCTAATTAATTAATTTATATATGTATTTATATATGTATGTATTTACTTATTTATTTATTTATTTATTTATTTATTGCGGTACTGGGGATTGAACCCAGGAGCATTCTACCTCCAAGCTACACCTCCAGCCCGATTTTTTATTCTTTATTTTGAACCAGGGTCTCACTAAGTTGTTTAGGGCCTCATGTTGCTGAGTCTGGCCGCCAACCTGCGATCCTCCTGTCTCAGCCTCCCAAGTACTGGAGCCACCATGCCCGGCTCCAGACCTTGTTTTAAAATAAAAAATAAAAAGGGCTCGAGGGTATAGCTCGAAGGTATAGCACACCTGGGTTCAATCCCTGGCACCACCAAAAAAAAAAAAAAAAGATAATAAGAGGCCAAGTGCTCTGCCCCCAGCCCTGGCTTTTAGTCCAGGCCCCCAGGCGAGGTGCTGACAGCTGGACCTGCAGGGTACTGCAGAAGGGAATAGAGTGACCCATTTTCCTTACCCACTCCCCGGGCAGTCTCAGGAAGGCTTAGCCAAGGAAAAGGGGCTGAGGGCAGGACAGAGGGAGGACGGACAGGGAGCAACACCCACACACCACAGAGTGACTGAGGGCTGCACACCCCACCCCTGGGCCTCCTCCAAGCAACACCAGGATCCCTGCGCCCAGTTAAGTAAGACGTCAGGCATCCTATTTACCAGCCTCACAGAGCCAGCCCCGTGCCCGCCACCTGCTGCTGGCGGTGTCCAGGAAAGAATGGGAGAGGTGCTGGACCTGTGGCCCTCGTCACCCCATGAGCTCAGGGTGTGGAGAAAGAGTGGGTTGGCCACCGGAAGCCTGGCATGGCCAGAATGTCCCTGGGTCCCCTCTCTGTGAAGAGGTTGTGGTTACCATGTACCAGTGGTAAGAATTTCTCATGCTGTAGAATTTGCGGTGGTTCTAGAAGGGTGCTATAGTTTGGATTTGGGGGGGGGGTACTGGGTATTGAACTCGGGGGCCTTCTATTTCCAAGCCATACCCCCAGCCCTATTTTATGTTTAAAAACAGAGCCTCCCTAAGTTGCTAAGGTCCTTGCTAGGTTGAGTCCTTGCTATTGTTGAGGCTGGTCTGGAACCTGCAATCCTCCTGTCTCAGCCTCCCAAGTAGTGGGATTACAGGTGTGCGCCACCATGCCTGGCTTAGTTTGGATCTTAAATGTCCCCAAAGGCCCATGTTTTGGAGACTTGGTCCTCAGGGTGGCACTGCTGGGAGGTTGTAGAACCTTTAAGAGGTGGGGCCTAGAGAGAGGTCTTTAGGTCATTGGGGTGTGTCCTTGACTGGTATTGTGGAACCTGGTCCCATTCTTTTTCTTTCTTTTTTTGCTTCTGCCTTCTCCACGCGTCCCACTCTGATGAGCCTTCCTTGGGGCAGGAGTGTAAGCCAGAGGTTTACACGTGTTTCCAATGCGCGAACATTTGCACCACATGTTTTTGGCTCTCCAGGAAGCTCAGCCATTAGACATTCATGTCTGGTACTTTTTTGTTTTTTTGTCTGACACAAGACAAGGGCTCCTTCCACCTGGGAGAATCCAGCTCTCCCCCAGCTTGCTCAATCTCTCACCACCACCTTCCCAAGGAAGTGTCACCCTGGGGCCTGGAGGAGGGGGTTATCACAAAGCCCGGGACATCTGAGCCACACAGCACACTTAAACTAGAATCTTCTACCTGAGCTTACCAGAGCCTGGCAGTGCACACTTGGTGAACTGTTGTGGGAATAATTTTGTCTTAAATAAAGAAGGCTCCAAACTGCAACAAGACCCTCATGGGGGTCTGGGGACCCTGATTTGTAAACACAACTGCCTGAGGGTGTGAGGACTGGGCATCCTGGCCACAAAGATGGGGGAAGAGCGGAGCTGAGGGGCGCGGGCACCTTTGGAGTGTTGGAGCAAGTGCAAAATGTGCTCGCAAAGTCTACACATACACATGCACAAATGACAGGGCAACACAACACACAGTACATGTGCGCTCAACACAAGCCCACGTAACACACACAACACACGCACGCAGTACACATTGTAACACGTACAGCACACAACACACAGTGCAACACACACAACACACAGTACCTGTGCACTCGACACAAGCCCACGCAACAGACACAACACATGCACACAATAAACACTGCAACACGTACAGCACACAACACACTGTGCAACACACACAACACACAGTACCTGTGCTCTCAACACAAGCCCATGCAACACACACAACACATGCACACAATACACACTGCAACACGTACAGCACACAACACACTGTGCAATACATACAACACACAGTATGTGTGTGCTCAATATAAGCCCATGCCACACACACAACACATACACATAGTACATACTGCAACATGTACAGCACACAACACACAGTGCAACACACACAACACACAGTACCTGTGCGCTCAACACAAGCCCATGCAACACACACAACACATGCACACAATACACACTGCAACACACACATGATGCACAGTGCAGCACACAATGCACAGTACAACACACACAACACACAGTACCTGTGCACTCAACACAAGCCCACGCAACAGACACAACACATGCACACAATAAACACTGCAACACGTACAGCACACAACACACAGTGCAACACATACAACACACAGCACCTTTGCGCTCAACATAAGCCCATGCAACACACACAACACATGCACACAATACACAGTGCAAAACACACAACACATGATGCACAGTGCAACACACAATACACAGTACAACATGCACAACACATAGTACATATGTGCTCAACACAAGCCCATGCAACACACACAACACACAAACACAATACACACTACAACACATACAACACACAACATAGTGCAACACACAATACACATGCACACAATACACACTACAACACACACAACACACAATGTACAGTGCAACACACAATACACAGGGCAACATGCTCAACACACAGAACATGTGCACTCAACACAAGCCCATGCAACACACACAACACACGCACACAATACACAGTGCAACATACACCACACATGATGTACAGCACAACACACAATACACAGTGCAACACACACAACACACAGTACACGTGCGTTCAACACAAGCCCACGCAACACACACAACAGACGCACACAATACACGCTACAACATGTACAACACACAACATAGTGCAACACACAATACGCATGCACACAATACACACTACAACACACAATATACAGTGCAACACGCACAACACAAAGTACATGTGCACTCAACATAAGCCCATGCAACACACACAACACACGCACACAATACACACTGCAACACACACAACACCTGATGTACAACGCAACACACAATACACAGTGCAATACACACAACACACAGTGCAACATATAATACACAGGGCAACACACACAACACAACACAAAGTACATGCACATGCACACACAACACACACCCAAGCAGCCTCTGAGGGACGGCACCGAGCGGTTCCATGGACTGGCCAGCAGGGGGCAGCAAGGCAGAGGCTTTCCAGGAGCAGCGCGTCAGCGTCCAGAGGCCCCAGGTTCAACATTATGGCCGCATCCTCGCCTGCAGGTGCGGGGCATTGTGCACGGCTGCCAGAGGTGAAGAAAACACACAGGTCTTTTAAAAATTATTATTATTTATTCCCCAAGGCTAAGCTTCCTTCAGAAACGTGTGGCCGACCCCTGCCAGACGCCGGGCTTGGGTAGGAGCGTCTCCACCTTCAGTGCACCCTGCCACCCACGAGGGCTGCGACGCCAGGCGAGCCCCGTCGGCTCCCGCCTCTTCTGTAACATCCCCAGACACACAGTGCGAGCCGCCAGCGCCATTTAAAAGACAGAAGAACAGGCAAAACTAATTTTGGTAATATATTTCATTTAACCTAATGTATCAAAAATAGTATTTCACTGTGCAGTAGAAAAGTATCGACCTAGCTTGCTCTTATGTTTTTGTATGAAGGCATCAAATCCGGGGTGTATTTTGCACTTGCTCGACAGAGCTCCATTTGGGCCACCCACACTTCAAGTGCTCGGTGTACAGGGCGGCTCCATCTACCATAGAACCATAGCTCTAGTTCTCAGGCCTTGCTGTCTGTCAGCATCTCACCGGGAGCTTTTACAAAATTACCTATCCTTGAAGCAGGACGTAGTGGCGCATGCCTGTAATCCCAGACCTTGGGAGGTTGAGACAAGAGGATTGCAGGTTTGAGGCCAGCCTCAGCAATTTAATGAGACCCTCAGCAACTGAGCGAGAACCTGTTTCAAAATAAAATATAAAAAGGGCTGGGGGTGTAGCTCAGTGGTAGAATGCCCCTGGAGGTTCAATCCCCAAATATATATATTTGGATATCTATATCTATATCTATCTCTCTCTCTCTCTCTCTCTCTCTCTCTATATATATATATATATATATATATATATATGTCCATTCCATTCTTGAAACCAAAAAAGCAACAAATACAACAGTCAGGTCCCACAATATTAATTCTGCTCTGATAGCCTGAGATTATGGCCAAAATACCAAACGCAGCCTAGCACATGTCTTCCTTCTCCACACACATTCTGTCTCTCTCTCTCTCTCTGTTTGGAGTCTGATGGTAGAGTTTCCACAGGTGTCCCTTTTATTACAAAATACAAAATAAAGGCCTGGAGATGGGACAACCAAGTGCTTCTCCATCTCTTCTTTGCTGGACTTTTGTGAAGGTCCCTCGGGAGGAGCCCCATGGGTTCCTCCATCTGTTCCCAGCAGGTGCCACGCCCAGGAAGCCCCTCCCCCTTTGTTGCTGTCCCCACAGGCCCGTCCTTTGTCGGTGAGGACATTGCTCTGAGTAGCTGTGGCCCCTTGGTCTCTGAGCAGAACACGGAGCTCAGACTCTGCCCCTCCCTGGCCCCCGACGTTCACAGGACTCCGGCCGGGGGCTGCACGCCTGCGGTGGTTTTGGTTAATACAGAGCCCCGCTGACTGGCACAGACCAACAGCTTCCCAGCGGGGAACATCTGGAGCCGCTGCCTGTCCAGGTGTGTGGCCCCAGCTCCAGCAGCCACCTGCCTCCCTGGGGGATTCACTGTGGGGCAAATGTGAATGGCCGGAGGAAAATCTCAGGTGCTTTGGGGCCCTCGGAGAAGAGAATAATAGAACAAATTCTCATTGACGTAATTTTTCTCTGCAGGAAAGTGGGGAAAAAGTAAAAACAAAGTAACTTCTAGTTACCCCATCCAGACTAAAGAAGAAAAGATAGGTTGGATGCACTCAAAGGATATTATAGGCATGTATGAAAATGTCATAAAGAAACCCATTATCTTGTACAATCAATATATGTTGATAGCCAGGTGTGGTAGTGCATGCTTGTAGTCCAAGTACTTGGGAGACTGAGACAGGAGGATCACAGGTTCGAGGCCAGCCTTAGCAACTTAGTGCGATCCTCAGCAACTTAGTGAGACCCTGTTTCAAAATAAAGAATAAAAAATAGGGCTGGGAGCGTAGCTTGGATATAGAATGCCTCTAGGTTCAATCCCCAGGACTATATATGTGTGTGTATATGTGTGTGTGTGTGTGTGTGTGTATGTGTGTGTATGTGTGTGTGTATGCTGATAATTATAATTTTTAAGACAGGTTTGGAGAAAATGCTGCCTGTAATTATGCAGCACTATTTCCTACACACAAGTATCTCCCCTGCCATGGTATTAGTTGGCCTTGGAAATGTCCCCAAACTTCTGGGCCTCCATGGCCTCATCAGCAAAATGGGGACAGAAATACCTGCCCTGCCTGGCACGCAGGGCTGTTGTGAAAACTTGGTTAAGAAAACTTAAGCTGAAAGCTGTCCAGCTCTGGGATGCGCCTGGGACATTTTACTCCACTCGTAAAGCTGACAGGTGACCTGCCAGTGTCCCTGGTGTTGGTGGCAGATGCAGACTCCTGGGTCAGAGCCAGCAGAATTTATTACTCCAGAACCACTGGATCCCCGGACCCTTGTTCCCACCAGGCGGTGTGAAGAGCGGGGTGAGACCACGCAGAGCTGAGGACACTCACAGGTTTTAGAGGGGGGAGGAACCTTGCCTGACCTTTGTCCCAGAGGGAGACGTCACTGTATCCTCCTGGCAGTTACACAGCCCTGCTCTCTCCTCCAGAGCCAGGTACTGTCTCCGTCTCCCCAGGCTGCTCGCTCTGCAAACATCCTAAGAAGCATCCTTGGACAGTCCAGAACGGTGGCCATCAGGGCCTTTGTTGGTACAAGAGACAGAAAGACAAGCGACCCATGAAGTATGATGTCCCCACAAAAGGTGCCACCTAACCCATTAAATCCCAAGTTCCCAATTCTGCAAATATTGTAACAAAATTGACACAGGTGGATTGAAATAGGTTGCAAATGATAATCTAGGGCTTACATGTTATTATATTAACATTAAGTAATATTATAATCATATTATGATATAATTATGTAGTTATAGCCGGGTGTGGTGGCGCTTATAATCCCAGTACTTGGGTGGCTGAGACCGGAGGATCCAGGTTCACGGCCAGCCTCAGCTACTTAGTGAGGCCCTCTGCAACTTAGTGAGACCCTGTTTCAAAATAAAGAATACAAAATAGGGCTGGGGGTGTAGCTCAGAGGTAGAATGCCCCTGGGTTCAATCCCTGGTATCGCAAAACAAATTATGTAGTTATTATTATATAATTATAACATTATACTTTTATGCCACATCTAAGACTTTTTAGGTGTTCCGCATCTGGGACGATGTGGCAGAATGGGTTAAAGTGCACTTGTGAGGTATTTATCATTCATGGTGACACTTGCCCAGTGAGGAGGAGGGCAGGACTGCACGGCCATGCCCTCACATGGCAATGGTGTCTGCGCAAAGCCCCGGCTCATTGTTGAACTGCACGCTGAATGCTGAGAAATCCAGGCTCCAGGTCCCGGTCCATTCCTGCCATGCCGCTGGCCAGAGGATCTCTGTATCGCTCAAGTCACAATTATCTCCTTTACCCTCTCCAGACTGTAACACACACGACACCTGGCGGTCTCTGCCCTTAGAAACTTCCGCAGCTCCGAGTCACGCCCACTGGGGGCAGGCGATGTAGTGCTGAATCAGTAGACTTTGTTCTGGATCATCAAACTTCTCCATGGTCTGCTCCAACCTGGGCATCCGGGGTGATGAGGGAGGTCATGGGCAGCTGGGATCCTGTGAGCAGGACCGAGGGCACTGGGGGGAGCCCTGGCCCCCACCTGCATGGTCATTGCTGCCTCATCTTCTGGAGGATGCCTATCGAGAGGTTCTTTCTGTGCAAGGAAGGTAGCTGGATTCGAAGGTTATGTAGCCTGAGGTATTAACATGGTTCAGTAAGTGGGGGGCAGCCTTTGCCCTAAGGGGCTCTCGCTACATCGCCACAGGGGCAGGTGTTTGTCTGGGAGCGCCAGTCCCCCACTCTCCTCATGGGGTTTGTGGTGAGCACGGACGTACGTTAGTCAGCTTTGCGTTACTGTAATGAAATGCCTGAGATAATTAACTTATAACGTTCATTAGGGTTCATTACAGGCTTCATTTTGGCTCATGGTTCTGGAGGTTCTGGTCTGAGACCAGGCATCCTGTTGCTCTGGACTTCTGGTGAGGGCATCGAGCACATCACTGAGGACACGTGGCAGAATAAACCACTTATAGCCGGGCGTGGTGGCGCACACTTGTCATCCCAGTACTTGGGAGGCTGAGACCAGAGGATCCGGGTCCGCGGCCAGCCTCAGCTATTTAGGCCCTCCGCAACTTCGTGAGACCCGGTTTCAAAATAAAGAACAAAAAATCGGGCTGAGAGTGTAGCTCGGAGGTAGAATGCCCCTGGGTTCAATCCCCAGTGCCGCAAAAATAAAATAAATAAATAAATAAATAAATAAATATATAAATAAATAAATAAATAAAATAAACCACTTCTATCACAGGCTGGGAAGCAAGAGGCTGGAGTCCCACGATCCCCTTGCTGCGCACACCACTAATGACCTGAAGATTTCCCGTGAGGCCCCGCCTCCTAAAGCTCCGTAGCACCTTACAGTAGTACCAGCCAGAGACCAAGTCTTTAGCACAAGCACCCCTGGGGGCCACTCATCCAAACCATAGCAGGCCTCTCTTCCAGGCCAGTGATCTGACTGCGCGCTGACTAATATTGATCCGACACCTGCCACACGTGATGTGCGACGTCCTTTCCACACGCTGTTTTCTTAAATCCTCACAGGGACCCTTCTACTGGTGACACGCCCGCATCACACAATAGGTGACAAAGCTCCAGCTTGTTGTAGGCCCTGTCTGGCTGTAAGACCCAGACACGCTTCCAGCAAAGGGCTTGTGAGTTACCTGCACATTCCCACAAAGGAAGTCGGGCTCTGGGAGCGGGGCCTTTCACAGCCTGTCTGTTGTACCAGCCTGTTGCAGAACATTCCTCAGAGTAGATCGATCGATGCGCAGGTCAGTGGGTTCTGTTTGTAAGAAAAAACAGCAAGCAATCATGGCCACCAGCCTGGATTGTGACCGGCTCAGGACAAATCCGTCCCTGGCACGAACACGCGCTGCCCTCTAGTGTTGAAACACCAGCAGCCTCCCCGTGTTCTGAATCCTCAGTGAGCGGCAGCGCAGGGCCCAGTGTTCTCCCTCTCTCTAAAGAGTAGGCTGTTTCCAGTGGCTTCTTCTACATGGCAGGAAGCCCCCCCCTAAAAATAACCGGGTGCCAGTGTGTTAGGCAAGGGCTCCGGCCACCTTCAGCAGGCTGCACTCTACCAGAGATGTCTTTTCTCTGCAGGTGGCTTTTGTACACGACTCTTCACCATCTGTCACCGGAAGCCACTTATTCCAATGGCTGGATCACCGAACCTGGATTCCACAACCTCAAATCTATTCCCTAGCCTCTCCCACATCGCCATCTTTCTAGAAATCCAAAGAAATCATCAGATCCCAGACCTCACTCTTTGAAGTAGGAGGCCACCAGAGATTCTGAGATAAGCATGGCAAGGTATGTCAAAGAAACCCACCCCGGACAACCACCTTGTATTTTCATAAGATGTTTTTCCCTCTCCAATTTATGTGATATGAGGATCTATGCAGTGGTTTCATGACTTGAAACTTCTCTGGATTAAGAGAAAAATCAAACTTTGGATAAGCATCCCCCATCGGTAGTACCCAAACTTCCTAAAGATGGTCTACTATAAATGAAAGAAAAGGTTCTGCGAAGTTGAGCATGGTGCAACCTTGCGTGTGTGGGCTGGGGCTGCACCAGATGTATTACGGGTGAGATTATAGCTCTGAGAGTAACAGAGCTTTGTAGTAAAGACAGTCATTTTCAAACTTGGGTATAGAGCGTACAGCAAAATATTGGCATGACTCAAACATAGCGTTCTGCTTTATGTTCATACAGGTAGGGCTTCTTCCCCAGCCCAGAAATAACTCTCTTATGAGCTTCTATTTATTCTTCCATAGTCGAAGACAAAAAGGGCAGATGCCTGCCACGAAAATGCATCTCCATAGCGTGGATAGGGTGTGGCTCAGTGGCACGGTGCTTGCCTAGCACGTGCCAGGCCCTGAGTTCCGTCCCGGCGCCACCAAAATGGAAACAAGAAAAAAAATCACATCTTCCAAGCCCCAGTCCTTGATTTCTTCTTTTTCCAGTAGCAGTCAGAAATGTTCCTGTTGCTTTCTAACTTTCTCAGGTTCAAGATGAAACCTCCTACGCAGGTTTTCTATTTCTGCAAATCAAATGACCTGCACACTTAGCAGTTTGAAGCAACAGTAAACATTTATTACCTCGCGCTGCGCCCGTGGGCCCCGGTGGCCTGCAGGTCTCTCCTGAGGTTAGAAGGCTCCGCTGGGGCTGGAAGATCCACTTCCGACGTGGCTCATCCTGTGGCAGGGAAGCGGGGCCGGCTGAGGGCTGGAGGCCCGGGTTCCTCAGCCTGTGGATTCTCCACAGGGCGGCCTGAGAGTCCTCACAGCGTGGCAGCTGCTCCCCCAGCGCGAGGTATTGAAGGGAGCAAGTCGGAGCCAGCGTGTTTTCATAACCTAGCTTCAGAATTCAGGCACCATCATTCTTGCAGTCTGCTAGTTGGTTACAACATTCCGCCTTTAATGCAGGAGGAGACGATGCAGAGGTACGAGTACTTCACAGCCGGGGCCACTGGGTGCATCTGGAGGCGGGCCACCAGGCCGCCGCTCATCTCCAGGGGCTTGTCCTTCCTTCTCTTCCCTCCCTCCTTTCCTTCCTTTCTTTTTTTCTTTCTTTCCTTCCTTCTTTTTTATTTTTTAGATGCTGGGGATTGAAACCAGGGCCTTGCACATGCTAGCAAAGTGCTCTACCACTGAGCTACATCCCCAGTTCTTTTTATTTTCTATTTTGAGACAAGATCTCACTAAGTTGCCCAGGCTGACCTTGAACTTGCAATCCTCCTGCCTCAGCCTCCTGAGTAGCTGGAATTACAGGTGTGTGCCACCGCACCTAGCTCAGGGGCTTTTTAAGGAAAAAAAAAATAAAGCAAAAACAAAAACTAAAAAAATCTCTATTAAAACTGAAAATGTTCTGGTATCAATTATTTACGGAGGTTTATTAAGTGGTTAGATTTCAGAATGAGTTTCAGTCAAGAGTTATATAAGCTGGGTGTGGTGTTGCACACCTGTAATCCCAGTACTTGGGAGTCTGAGAAAAGAGGATTTCAGGTTTGAGGCCAGCCTCAGCAACTTAGTGAGATTCTCAGCATTTTAGTGAGACTAAAATTATTCCTGTTCTGAAATTATTTTAAAAAGGGGAGGCTGGGGGCATAGCTCAGAGGTAGAATGCCCCTGGGTTCAATCCCTAGTACCAAAAAAACAAGTTATGTCAACCAGTGTTGGGGTTTTCCCTCTAATTGGGTTAAAAGGCAGTGACCCCTTTTGAAAGACTTGCAGACCACTGCATATAGGAACGGTGACCCCTGTGCACCTCCTGCTGGCTCAGAGAGCTGGTCGGGTTGGAGAGCAGAACTGGACTGCACCTTTGGAGAGCAAGTGCACTTTAAAAGGCCGTGTGTTCTCTGCTGGAGCTCTATAGCTCTGGGATGTCCCTGGACCTTCCCTGCAGTCTGGGCGTGCATTGAGATGGCCAAGGGCCCCAGGTGGGTCCCTAGGAGCAGCCCCAGGAGGCCCCTGGTACTGGTCCTGCTAACCTGCCCCCTCCCGCCGCACCTTGCCTGAACATCAGAGACGGCTCCCTGCTCCGCCAAGGCAGCCCCCCTCCCCTGGTCTCAGTTCTGCCTTTCCATCCCAACTACCCCATCTAATCCCTGCTCTTCCTACCAGACCCTCTGCCTGCTGATCCTGTTCAATTTCCTGTCCCTTTTATTTCCTTCTCTTTCTCCATTAACCTTTTCTTCCTTTGCTTTTCATGCAGTAGCTATTTCTTATGGAAAATACAATAAACAAGCCAGGCCTGCCTGGTAGTGCATGTCTTCTGATCCCAGTACTGGGGAGGCTGAGATAGGAGGATCCCAGGTTTAAGGTCAGCCTCAGCAATTTAGTAGACCCTCAGCAACCTAGCAAGACCCTGTTTCAAAATAAAAAGTAAAAAGGGCTGGGGGTGTAGCTCAGAGATAGAATGTCCCTGGGTTCAATTCCAGTACAAAAGAAAGAAAAAAGAAGGAAGGAAGGAAGGAAGGAAGGAAGGAAGGAAGGAAGGAAGGGGAAAAAAGGAGCAAGAAAAGGAAAGAAGAAAAAAGAAAGAAACAAAGAAAGAAAGAAAGAAAGAAAGAAAGAAAGAAGAAAGAAAGAAAGAAAAAAGAAAGAAAGAAAGAAAGAAAGAAGAAAGAAAGGAAGAAAGAAGAAAGAAAGAAAGAAAGAAAGAAAGAAAGAAAGAAAGAAAGAGAGAGAGAGAGAAAGCAAGCCTGAGAAAGCCAAGAGCGGAGGTTATCCGCTGAGTTTCATAGACAGTGTGGGCCCGTTTGCTTTTCGTGTGTTAATATCTCTGAAATGGGCATGCACTCATGATTGAAGTCAAGCAGTCATGTCACCAATGGCATTTTATTTGGGTCTGAAGCAAGTAAGAGTGGCACGTCGTCTAGCATGTCCACGTGCTGTGGTCAGCTCCCGTTCTCCTGCAGGGTCCCCTGCCTCGCTCAGCCAGCCCGCCCTGGCCGCTCACCTCGAGGCCACACCGAGGGGCACACGCTTCGCCCTTCAGAATATTCGCTTATTTGATGCTGGGTTCACATTGCATGAACCTTGCTGCCTGCCACGACTTTCCTCCTGGCTTTATTTTTGGTGGTGGTGGTGCTGGTGGGGATTAAACCCAAGGGCACTCTGCCACTGAGCTATGCCCCAGCTTTTTTTTTTTTTTTTTTTGCAGTACTGGGGATTGAACCCAGGGGCATTCTACCTCCAAGCTACACCCCCAGCCCTATTTTTTATCCTTTAATTTTAAAACGGGGTCTCACTAAGTTGCGGAGGAACTCACTAAGTAGCTGAGGCTGGCCGGGAACCTGCGATCCTCCTGTCTCAGCCTCCCAAGTACTGGGATAACAAGCATGTGCCACCACCCCCGGCTCTTTTTTATTTCTTATTTTGAAACAGTCTTTGTAAATTGCCCAGGCTGGCCTCGAACCCGTGATCCTCCTGTCTCAGCCTCCCAGGTACTGGGATTATAGGTGTGCGCCACCACACCTGGCTTCCTCCAAACATCTTTAAATGCTGTTTTGTGATTCCTGTTTTATTTTTGCTTTAGTCATGAAGTCTGCAAAATAATAATAATAATAATAATCTTCATACATCTTCATATATAGAGATACTTCTATAATTCAGAATCTCTGCCCTGCGCTGAGACCCGCTGGAATAATGGAATAGACAGGCGGGGTGTTCTGGGGTAACACCTGATATCTGAACAGAGAGGTCTGTTCGGAACCCCTGCTGCCGTAAGGGGAGTGGCAGGATTCCCAAGGCGGGGGTCCATGGGGGGCAGGAAGGCGTAGGGCTGCATGGTGTGACCCAGAATGCAGGAGGCCGTGTTGCTGCATCCTCTGCGTCCCCTGGCCCCAGCCCCTCCCCTGCCCCGTCTCTCCATCCCTCCCCATCCACCAGGGGCTTTCTCCTGAGTTGTGGAACCCTTGATGTAGACAGCCGAGGGCCCGCAGCTCCTGCCTCTGCAGAAGGTACAGTCTCCACCGGGGAGAGGACAAGGAGGGACAAGGTCTCTGGTTCCCACCCACACCCCTGCTGTTGGCCATTCCCCTTGCCTCGCCTGACCCTATTGTGAACAGCAAGTGACGCTGACAGGACAAAGCCATTTCGTGCACACGAGGATATATCTCCTGGGAACGTGAGGTTTGCATCTGGCGGCCCTGAGGTTGGACGGCAGCAGTGGCGGCATAGAGCCAGCGCTCCGGCCTTGTGGCTGCTCCTGGTTGGACAGAAACACCCTGGAAAGTTCCCACTTTGGGGCAGCACCTTCAGCCGTTGGTGAGACCAGGGCAGACTGTGAGGTTCTCACACCAGCTTTCCACGGGGACCGGAAAGCTGCACACGAGCTGCTCTCTACTGCCGGCTGGTGAGCACACGCCCGCGCTGGGGCTAAGGCCTGCAGGTAGTTTACGTGTGGCAGAAGCTGCTGGGTGCCACTCAACTCCTGTTGTCACTCTCTTTATAAGTAACAGAACATTGATTGTATTCAGAGCCCCAGTGGTGCCCAGTTAAAGACTAGAGTTCCGGCCGGGCGTGGTGGCGCACGCTTGTAATCCCAGTACTTTGGGAGGTGGAGACTGGAGGATCCGGGTTCACAGCCAACCTCAGTGCTCTCTCTCTCTCTCTCTCTCTCTCTCTCTCTCTCTACTTAGTGAGGCCCTCTGCAACTTCGTGAGACCCGGTTTCAAAATAAAGTATAAAAAAATAGGGCCGGGGGTGTAGCGCGGAGGTAGAACGCCCCTGGGTTCAATCCTCAGTACCGCAAAAAAAAAAAAAATTAAATAAATAAAGACTAGAGTTCCCAGATTCCCTTGCAGCTAGTCTGACTGTGTCGCTTGGCTCTTACAGACGGAATATGGGAAGAAACATGTAAGAGTTCCTGGAAGTTTCTTTATAGGAAAATAACTCATGTGGGGGGAGAATTCTTCCTCTTGACAGCTACCTAGAACGTGCCCGAGGTGGCTGGCACTCTAACAGCCATCTTGGGCCATGAGGTTACCTTCAGGATGGAAGCCACTATACAAGGTACTGCATCAGAGCATAAAACACAAGACCTTGGCCCAGCTGCCATGGAGCCGACGTGCCAGCCCCGGACTTCCCACTTGCAGGCCCCTTTGAGTGAGAGAAATAAGCTGCCGTCATATTTGAGCCACTGTTGTCTCCAACAGTCTCCAACAGTTTTCCGGCATAGGCAGTTAAGCCTCGTCCTGATGGATGCATTCAGTACTATAAAGATGCCTTTGAATTTCCTGATTAAAGAGAGGCTCCTCCCCTCCTCCTCTCGGGATGCAGCAAGCAGGGATGAGCAGCCTGGACTTTGGTGTTAATAGAGTTTTGTTTGCTGTGTGCTGCAAGCAACAGCTCAGCCTTTCTGAGCCCGTTAGTCTCCTAGGAAATGGTGTGTGTTCAAGTGTTGGTGCACACACCTGACACGCAAGGACACGGCAGTGTGAGCTTCTTCCTCTTCCCCTAGTCTTCATATTGCACATTTTAAATACTCAAAAGAAATCCTGGGGAAAGAAGTGCACATTTGGGGTTGTCTTTTTTTTTTTTTTTTTTGGTACTGGGGATTGATCCCAGGGACATTTTACCTCTGAGCTATCTCCTCAGCCCTTTCTATTGAAACGGTCTTGCTAAGTTGCTGAGGGCCTCAGTAAGTTGCTGCGGCTGGTCTCAAATCTGCAATCCTCCTGTCTCAATCTCCTAAGCAGGGATTACAGGTATATGCCACCAACCTGGCTCAACCCTGCTCTTTCTCTCTCTCTCTCTCTCTCTCTCTCTCTCTCTCTCTTTACTTATTTAGTACTAGGGATTGCACCCAGGGGCATTCTACCTCTAAGCCACACCCCCAGCCCTATTTTACATTTTATTTTGAAACAGGGTTTCACTAAGTGGTCCTGAGGGTCTTGCTAAGTTGCTGAGGCTGGGCTCCAACCTGTGACCCTCCTGTCTCAGCCTCCCCATGTACTGTGATTATAGGGGTGTGCCACCACGGCCGGCTCAGCCCTACTATCTTAACCTTAGGAATATACTGGTGGAGTCTGGCTAGGTAAAATATCTGCAGTTAACCCAGTAGATGCATGGGACAGAGGGAGGTGGTCAAGAAACAGAACGGAGTCTCTGGAGCAAACCTCCCCTAACTCAAGAAAGCTGGATTCTCTGGCCAAAACCAAACCAGAGGCTCCCTGGACCGAGGGCTGGTGGTACTCAGCCTCCCATGCCATCAGTGTGCCCAGAGTCCTGAGCAACAGGATGGCTGGAGGCAGTCCCAGCCTGCGCCCCGCAGGCTGACCCACCAGGGAGACCTCTGTGTGGGGCAGAAGCAGAAAGCTGACTTCGCTGGTGCGACACAAACATCTCTGAACCTAGATGCTGCATGTGAAGGACCGGGAGCAGCCGGGCTGAGAAAGGCGGTCTACACAGGCTGATTAGCTCGGGCCACCTGCCAGGCTCATAAACACCCTGTGCCCTGCCCTCACACAGGAAAAAGAGGTTGGGAGAAGCCCCTTGGCTTCCACGGCTATGGCTGGGAGAGAAGCATGATACGTTACTGGAATGGGTCATGGACCACCCTGGTGTGAGAGATGATGGCAATACTCCCGCCTGGCCAGGGCCCAGGCCTCGGCCACGCAGGGTGCTAGTTTTCAAACTGTTACTCTTGGACCCTCAGGCAAGGCAAAAGACCCCACAAGGCAAAAGACCCCACAGAATTCTAGGTTTGCCAAAAAGAGTTACAGGATCTTACGATTGGAAGGAGCCAGAGAGACCAGCTCGACTCTCCATGCATGGAGTGGGGTGCTTCCGAGTGGGTGGCCACGACCACAGCTGGTTAACAGCAGAGCCACACTGAGGGCTCGGCCCCCAAACCTGGGTCCTGTGTCGCCTTACAACATCCATGTGGTCAAGGGACGTCGTTTTTACAGTTGGTTCTTTTTTTTTTTTTTTCGGTACTGGGGATTGAACCCAGGGGCATTCTACCTCCAGGCTATACCCCCAGCCCTATTTTTTATTCTTTTATTTTGAAACAGGGTCTCACTAAGTTGTGGAGGGCCTCACTAAGTAGCTGAGGCTGGCCTTGAACCTGCTATCCTCCTGTCTCAGCCTCCCAAGCGTGTGCCACCACGCCCGGCCACAGTTAGTTCTTAATCTGTGGATTCAATTATCAACCAACTGGGGCAGGGGATAATGTTCACTTTAAAACCCGCATCTTAATAGGATCTGAAATTTCAGATGACTTGGAGGGCTTTAAGCTCCCCACGTGTAGTCAGGACAGAAATGAGGGGAACAGCCCGCAGAGGCTAACAGGAGAGGGAGGAAGCCTAGTTGGAAAGAGGACCCCGATTTCTAAAAGCCCATAAACAGCAGCTTCGTTTACTGGCCTGACCACTTGCCACCACAAATGGGGTCGTGAATCTGTCCGCTTCCAGAACCCCATGCCGGGAACAAGGTGAATCCCTAAAAGACCAGAGCCTGGATTTAAAACCTACAAGTTGTCCAACAAGGGTTTTTCCCCTAAGATGAAGGGCCAGCTTCATTCTGCAAGCTTTGAAACCCCACAATGTGCCGTGTGTGTGTGTGTGTGTGTGTGTGTGTGTGTGTGTGTTGCCAGAGACTGAATCAGTAGAATTCCAAGGTAATTCTACCTCCAAGCTATGCCCCAGCCCCATTTTATTTTTTATTTTGAAGCAAGGTCTTACTAAATTTCTGAGGCTGGCCTCTAACCTGCGATCCTCCTGTCTCAGCCTCCCAAGTCCTGGGATTACAGGCATGCATCTCCACACCGGCTTCTATGTCTTTGATTCTTACCCTCAAGCAGGGGGCCACGATGTGACATGTGTGAGGCCACTGGTTAGTGATGGAGTCACAATTCAGGCCCAGGCCTGGAGCTGACTTTGCCGCTGCATCAGCAAGCCTTGGGGGAAGACGCAAACATGACTTAACTCCCAGGAAACGCTCGGTGGAGACCGCAGGTGCTGGGGCTCTGGGCTACCTGCTGCTCCCCAGGTGGCTGCTGTCTTCCAAGAAGCAACCTCTAGGGCATCTGGGGCTTCTCCGCCACCCACCACCACCTCCAGTCACCTGTGCTGCCCCTCTGGAGACGATGGGTGCAGCTGGCCACTGACCAATCCGATGGCCTCTTCCTGGGACTCTCTCCCCCTGCCTTGGGTGTTAAAGGTGCCCAAAGAAAGGATGGGCAGAAGCCGGGCGTGGTGGCGCACGCTTGTAATCCTAGTACTTGGGAGGCTGAGACTGGAGGATCGGGGTTCGCAGCCAGCCTCAGCTACTTAGTGAGGCCTCCGCAACTTCGTGAGACCCGGTTACAAAATAAAAAATAAAAAATAGAGCTGGGGATATAGCTCGGAAGTAGAATGCCCCTGGGTTCAATCCCCAGTACTGCATAAAATAAAATAAAATACAGACCAAGAAAAAAAAAAAAGAAAGGATGGGCAGCTCAAGGTTTCTGTGGGGCTGCGGGGCCTTGTCTCACCAAATTTTCTTTTCCTGTTTCTTTATTTTGAGATGCTCCTGCTCAGCTTGCCTGCCGGGCCTGACGTGAGGCTTGGGTTTCAGTGGGCGTGGGTGGAGAGTCCCTCACGGGTTTTTATCATCTCAAGGTTACTGTTTTCCTCCTGGCTTGGACACATGGTTTTCATTTCTCATTTCTGCTTCTCGGCTTGAACTCGCCTTTGTCTCATCTTGCTGTGTGAAGTGAGCGTCCTAAGTGTCACCTCTGCAGCAGGGTGCGGGTCCAGGGAGGTAGAAGAAACCAGCCTGCTCTCTGGCTCGTGGTAAGGGGTCCTCCTAGCCCCCGAGGCAGGGACCAGTGGCCGGGCAGTCCCCACTCACCTTTGGATTAAGCTTCAGTCTGTGGGCAGAGTTCCAGAACGAGCAGCTTCCTGGTCTCCGCTGAACTAGGAACCGGTTGTGACAGGGACGTTCAAAGTCAAGGCCAGGGATGTGCAGGACACGGGCCATGTCCCCAGACTGCTGATCACCCAGACGGTTTTAATGGGGGGGTGCTAGACCACAGGGATCTTTTCAAGAGGCCTGGAGCTCAATCCACAGTCTTAGCCACTGCCTTCTTTTTCTTTTCAACAACACGTGCGGGCTGGGGACTGTTCTTCCTTTATTATTTTATCTCCCCCTTCTTAGCCTGGTGGGTCCCAAAGCAGGCCAACCCACGCTCCGGGAAAAGGACCTCCCACCATGCTGAGCCCGAAAGGTCATGTGGAATGTGTCTCTTAGATTCTGTCTTGAGTAGTGACTCTCCTCCCACGAATGGATGTACAGAATGTACAATTGAACACAAAATAAAACAAAAAGAAAACGCGAAATCCCCCAGGCCTGCCATGGCGTCTCCCACCCTGCACCCTTCTCTAAACCTCGTCCCTGCACAGCTGGGCCTGGCAGAACAATGTTCCTAAACACGAACGGGACTGTTTATGAGAATCTGAGAAGCCCAAGCATTTCCCCAAGCTCAAGTACTTAGACAGAAATGTGCTGCGCCCGTCACACCGCCAAAGAGGTGAGCCCGGCACTTAACAGTGTATTATTTAATCAGTTTAAACAAACAACAGAAAAAAGCTGGCACACACAAACATAAGCTCTGGGGAGCCACACATGGGACAGGAGGTGGAAGTGATCGGACACTGTCCTTGCTGCTCCGTGCTGGGACAGTCGTCTGACGGCAGACCTGCTTCCTCGGTTCTCTGCGGAAGCCCCGAACCAGGACGCAGTCAGAGTCAGTCCTTCTGCTACTGGGGGAAGGGGTTGGGATCCAGTTTCAGGGTGAACTGAGTTTAAGTACTTGAACACCCATGGATGACAGCCATTCGCCAACAGAACAGTTCTACTTAGAACTTCCTCGTGAATCACAACGCAGACCTCGGAACCAGGTGTCAAAGAGGCAGTCCACGCCTTAGGGTCTTTTAAAAGAAGAAACCCAAGTAGTTACGAACAACAGGGAAATAATTCTGAAGGTCCAGTTAGGGTCTGGTTACATCGTTAGGGAGGAGCATTCTGGGATTTGCAGAAACATGAGGTTTAAAATGATTATACAGATATTTGATTTTCAATCATTCATTAATTTTCTTCAAAGAAAGGCAACTGGTACCAAATTACAATCATTTTCTCTACTTTTGTAAATCCAGGGATACAAATACATTTCATAAGTAATTCTTCATGCAATTTTTAGTGCAAATGGTCAAAATTAGCACTTTTAATTTAGTTTTACAAGTTCCAAATTATTAAACACCAAGAAGAAATTATGTGCATGAGAAAAACAATAACAAACATAAAATATGAAAACTTTTTTTCCAGCTGCAGTTGTAGAAATAATGAAAGAACAATTAATATTAAACTCAAAACCTCTGGGAAGCCTATTTTTGATTAGGAATTATTTACCTCAGAATATAAAGTCTGGAAGTCAAATTTTCTGGGCCTGGGGACATAGCTCAGTGGTAGAGTGCTTCCCTAGCATGTACGAGGCTCTGGGATTCAAAATTCTAACCAGGCATGGTGGCACACGTTTGTAATCCCAGTACTTGGGAGGCTGAGACAGGAGGATCGCAGGTTCATGGCCAGCCTCAGCTACTTACTGAGGCCCTCCACAACTTAGTGAGACCCTGTTTTAAAATAAAGAGTAAAAAAATAGGGCTGGGGATATAGCTTGGCGGTAGAATGACCCTGGGTTCAATCCCCAGCACCACAAAAAAGGTCAAAATTTTAAGTTACTAATTTTAAAGTCACCCCAAAAGATTTACATACAGGCTTGAATCCAGAAAAAATTAAGGTTAAGTATAAAAGTTCATTTTCAATAAATTCAGAATTGTTCCAGAAAGATATGATACAACAATTTAGGATAAATAAAACAGAAGATCATTGTATTTTGGATTGTTTGTGATATACATAAGGTATAAGTTTATTATTTTTTTTCTTGAGGATCCTTCTCTTTCTCTTGAGGAATAAACTAAAATTTAAATCTTTTTGTTGTATGTGTGTGTGATACTGGGGATGGAACCCAGGGGTATTCTACCTCTGAGCTACACCCCAGCCCTTTTTAATTTTGAAACAGGATCTAAGTTGCTACGTGTTTCACTAAGATGCTGAGGCTGGCCTTGAATCTGCATCCTCCTTTCTCGGCCTCCCAAGTACTGGGGTTACAGGCATGCACCACAGCGGCGGCTTAAAATTGAATTCTTATGGTTAAAGAAATCTTGAGTTGGTATCAACAAAATTTCAGAGGAAGTCATAACTGTGCTAATCTGTGTGCATAGGTATGTGTGCACATATTGGTGTGTATACACTGTCTACATGCATATACCTCCTTTCATCTGTTTTTAAAGAGTAAGCAGGACCCCACAGAGACCTCCAAGTGGCCCGGCCCCTGTGTCGTTCCATCAGATGACTCGCCAGCCATAACAGTGAGCAACCTCTTCTCCCATCCGATTCACGGTGACAGCTGGAGCCCCGTCTTTGCCCAGGAGCCAAGTTCTGGAAGCGATGACTCCGAGGAGTAGGTGGAAACCAAGACTGCCAACAAGGTATCTGAGAAGATGTGTCAGGAGGACTTAGCTGCAGCCCAGACACAGGAGGTTCTTACGGAAATCATGTGGCGCAGATCAGAAGAGGCCACGGACGCCCAGGCAGTCACGTTAGGGACAAAGGACAGACAGCCAAGGGTTCACATTTTAGGAATTTGAAATGTCTAAAAATAGATGAGGTGGTTTCTCAATTAAAAAAAATTAATAAGGAGAAGGAAAAGCATTAAGGGGAAAGAAGGAAGGGAAGAAAGGATGGGAAGATGAGAGGAGATAGGAAGCCATGTTAGCTAACAGGAATGCCTTACTTAGAGAAGGGCGGACAATGCATAAACTCGCACACGCTTCGTGCAGATTAATGCGGCGTTAAACACAGCGGGATACAGAGGCCTGCTAATACTTCTGTAATGTCTCCAAGCACTTTTAGAAAATAGGTGAGACTAACTCAGGAGCATTCTAGATAAAAATACATATTTCTTTCAAGGGGCAGGGTGGGTTAGGGAGAGGAAGGTGTGGGCTCAGGGCAGACCCCACTGACATACAGAGATGAAACTATGTTTTCTGGTCATTCTAATTGAAATGGCAGGAAAGAATTGTTGCAAGGATGTAGACTGTCTTTGAGAGGGTTATTTTCGAATATAACCTTATAGCCATATTTGCAAAGGAAAAAAATCTTTGTGAAAGTTGATTAACCCTGTGACAGGTCTATATTGACATTTTCTAAAATGAAACAGAGGCCGAGTTGAGAATGGGTTTGGGACATATGCTTTAAAGCAAAAGCGGACCCTCTCTGGGTTCCTCTCACACAAAGGGATAGACTCTTAAATAAAATAACACTTCCTTAAAAATCTGCCGCCTAACAACTGTTTACATCATAGAAAAATAGCAATTTTGTAAAAAGAAATATAGTTACTTTGTTAAAATGGTCTATTTTAAACCAGCAATTATTTTTCATATAAAGAATTTCTAAACATCCATACAGAAAATAAAAATAGATAATACTGAGTGCCAAGCAGACCATGGCGTATTTGCAAACAATCAAAGCATTTCATGGCCAGATAAATAATACTTAGTATCTTACAGTACAAATGTTATCATTTAGGAACTTAAAAGATATTGCTTTTATCCTCTGATGGCAAGTTACTTATAAATAAAGTGACTTCCAGCAGCAGAAGGCCAAATTGATTAGAAATGGATCATATATAAATATTCATTTACATTTCCCCTCAAACGAAAGTGCCAAGCACACGCCAAGGCGGAGATCTCAAACCCAGCGCCTGAGCAGGGACCTCAGGCTGGGGAGACGCAGGGGGAACTGATGACACTCACGTCCTTTCAAAATCACTGCGACCTCTCCAGGTTTATATTCTCACACAGAGACAGGCGAACACCAAACTGTTTGCCAGCTCGGCCAAACCCATCAGGAAAGAGCTTACGTGAAAGCTCATTTCTACGTAGAGGCATTAGATCTCCACGCTATAAAAACAGATGGTTTCAATGCACTATTGCTTTGTCCCCGCAGGCAATTCTGTATGGATGACGAGTCTCCCACTGACAGTGGGAGAGAAGGATTTGGGACCAGCAGCTGCCAGACTGCTTGGGCAAGATGGGCGGATGGACTACACCAGAGAACAACCAGTTAGCACATCAAGGCGGCCCCAGGCACGTCATCACACTCTCTCCACTCTGCTAGGGTCATATGAATCTGTAAAGGAGAAAAAAAGAAAAGGAAGAAGAAATCAAATTAGTGCAACTAAGAAAATATGTGCAACGGGTGTGTTTTCTGTTTAATCCTCAGACTATAAATAAATTTGTTTAGAGAGCAAAATCCACGAGTGTATAAAATCCATTTTTAGATATTTTAACAATCTTGTTTCACTAAGGGATAAAAATTTATTGTTAAAAGGCTGTTTTCAGGAATATGTATGGTCGTTACCCAAACACAGTGGGAAAATATAAGTTGCTTAATATTTTGATGGCCCCTTCTTGTTAACAGTGGAATAGAATTAACTATACACACAACCTTTCCTTACCAACAGTAATGCCCTGGGCTGACCTAAGAAGGATTTCTTTCCTTCCTCTCTCTTTTGTAAATTAAAACTCTAGTGAAAGCTTGCTTTCAAGTGTGCATCTTTAGATCAAACACTGTCCCTTCAAGGATTGGTTGTGGGTCCTGAAATCCTGACAGCGTGGCCAGCAAAGAGAAGCCTCCTGTTTACACCTGCCACCAGCCAGCAGGCAGCGCGGGGGCAGGACACTCCAGTCAGCTAGTCTCCTAGGGCTTCACACACGCGTGTCTGAGTCTAGGCTGCTGCATTGATCCGTTATACAGCCAGCACTGGAAAAATCCCAACTGAGCCCAGATGACCTGATGTCCATCTAGGACACCATTCAAAAGAGCAATAATCCCACACTGCCACCAGCACGGGTGGGTGTGATCATACACAGAGGGCTGGGATGCCGGCGAACCTGAGGCTCGCAGGGGCCTCCGGTGGTCAGAACTTCCTGCAGAAGCTGCTCACAGGCTTCCTAAGCCAGCTGTTGCTTTGGTACTGGGGACTGGACCCAGGGTCTCCCTTCAGGGCCAGGTGCACTGGAGACACCTGCACAGAGCACACCTGCACAGCCAGCCCAAGCATGACGCCAAGGGCCAGACACAGGAGCGTGGAGAGGACTCTACAGGACAGTGGGCCCTTTCTTCAGCTCATGGGCAGTCTATGGCCAACGAAAATATGGTGTGAGCCATGTAATGTTGTTATAAATGTTCTAGTAGCTACGTTAAAACAAACAGAAGGAAATGGGTGAAATTAGCCTTAACAATATACTTGATTTCATTAAATATACCCAAAATGTTATTTCAACATATAAAATTAAATATAGAAATTATTAAGACATTCTAGATTTTTTGGGGGGGACTAAGTCTTTGAAACCTGGGCGTGTATTTCACACTTAGAGCACATCTCAGTTTGGATGAGCCACATTTCACGTGCTTAGTAGCTGGACAGGACAAGGGGCTACCTTTATATTGGAACACTCAGATCTCAAAGATGGTTACCGTGTGCCATGAGTAAGTGTCCCCATGTGTTTAAAGGCTTGGTCCCCAGCCTGTGGCACTACTAGAAGGTGGTGGAACCTTTAAGAGGCGGGGCCTCATGGAAGAAAGGTCATGGGGGCGTGCCCTTGAAGGGGATATTGGGACTCAAGTCCCTCCGCTTCCTGTCTTTCTTGCCTCCCAGCCACTATGAAGTGAGTGCCTTTGCCTCACCATGTGCTCCCGCCATGACGTGCTGCTTCCACACAGGCCCAAAAGCAGCACAGCCAGCGCCATGGACTGAACTCTGACACTGTAGCCTAAATAAAGCTCCTTCTTAAAAGCCGGTCATCTCCAGCGTTCTGCACAGCGATGAAAGCTAACACCTGTGGAGTATTTAGAATCCTGTTTCTGGTGGGCTCTGTCTCAGCCGAGGACAACTCACTAAGGCCTGACCTGGGAGGCAGTTCATGTGTTAACCCCTTGAAAGCTAGTGCCCTCGAACATGTGCTATGTCTAGCCTTCCAATGGTGTCACTGGCTTCATTAAACCTTCCCTAACTTCTCCCACGTTGGGTCTAAAGCAGCTAGTCTCTCCTGTGTTCATAGTCATAGATTCATGACAGAGCACGCCACAGAGGCTGATGGAACCAGCAGGTTCTGTATCCTGCCCGTGCCTGTGATTACACTTCTGAATTGGAACATAAGCCACCCAGCAGAGATGGGATTCTGTGACCTTAATTAGTTTTGAGCTGCTGATTTTTTAGCCAGATCCAAAAAAGACCACTAAAAAGCTGATGGTTGAATTGACCATCCTTAATCTGAAATAAAGACACTTTATGATACAATAGTCATGATGATACAACTCGCACAAATAAGGGTCTAGAAGGGTGTGTGTGTGTGTGTGTGTGTGTGTGTGTGTGTGTGTGTGTAGGGACTGGACATAGAGACATGTGGTACAATCTTATTTAACAGTTTCAGAACAGAATTTCCATGGGCTGTGAGCTGGGGAGCGATGTAGAAGCACCGGAGGCGGTTCCAGCACGCCGGGTCCTGGGAGCAGGGGCGGGTGGTGATGGAGATGAGGTTTCTTCTATTTAAAATGATGAAATACAGCCAGGCGTGGTGGCGCACTCTTGTAATCCCAGTACTTTGGGAGGCGGAGACCGGAGGATCCGGGTTCGCGGCCAGCCTCAGCTCTCTCTCTCTCTCTCTCTCTCTCTCTCTCTCTCTCTCCTTAGTGAGGCCCTCTGCAACTTCGTGAGACCCGGTTTCAAAAATAAAAAGTATAAAAAAATAGGGCTGGGGGTGTAGCACTAAGGTAGAACTCCCCTGTGTTCAATCCCCGGTACCGCAAAAAAAAAAAAAAAATGATGAAATACATCAAAGGGAAAGCAAAGCCCAGGAGCTTATCAGCAGCCCCACGACAGGCTGTGAAGCTCCAGTGAACCGTGTGTCAAAAGCTTTGGTGTTCGGTCACGTGATCCCTAGTCCTCTCACAACCGCTGATGTGGAGCCCTGAGGCACGGTCAGCGTCGCGTGGAAGGCCCGGGGAGGCCATAAGCAGCAGCAAGCACCAGAGCCCGTCCTGAGCACACTGCTCTCCAGTGACCTGAGCCGGCCGAGAGCCCGTCAGGACGGCAGCTCTGCCTGCGGAGCTTTGGCTCTCTGATGGAGAGAAGAAAAAAACAATTAAAATGTCTACTTGGTAACAATGATTAACAAACACCAAGGGCTGGGCGGGTAGCTCAGTGGTAGAGGGCTCGCTCAGCACACACAGGATCTAGGTTTGATCCCTAGCATCCCCCCCCACACACAAATTAAAGGAATGAAAACAAATAAATAAAACAAAAAGGTCACGAGGAGGCGTTCTTAATGACTAGCTAAAGATCAAATGCCTCACCCGCGTGTTTTCAGATACCTACCGGGCCCCACTCACACGGTAAGTGTTCAAGCTAAAAATTAATAGAGTACTAGTTATTGAACTGGAATTTTATGCTATAAAATATTCCCTAAAATATGTGTCCATGAACAGTTTACAAACTGGTGTTTTATTATGTAGGATCTGTCTTACTTTAAGATCCTCACATTCTTAGGAAGACGTAGGACTGATAAAACCGTCCTGACTTTATACGTGAGGAAACTCACTTTAGAAGCCCACACCAAGTTTTAATGAGCACTTCAAGTTGAGTGGAGATTTTTGCTTTTAGGAGAAAGGGTGCTGGAGAAGAGTCACACGGAAGCCTACAACAAAACCCAGAAGCTTGATCAGTGAAACGAAGAGTTGGTTTTTTGTAAAGAAAAACAAAATTGACTCTCAACTATATTAACTAAGCAAAACATAGAGAACATACAAATACATAAAATCAGTGATGAAAAAGGAGACATTACAACTGATACTATAGAAATACAAAGGATTGAAAGACCGCTGTGAATAATTATACACCAACAAACTGAACAACCTAGAAGAAATGGATAGATTCCTAGACACGTACAACCTTCAAACTGAATTATAAAGAGATAACTGTGAGCAGACCAGTAATGAGTACAGAAGCTGAATCAATAATAAACTGTCTCCCATCCAAGAAAATCCCAAGACCTGATGGCTGAATCCTATCAAGCATACAGAAGAACCATCACCAATTCTTCTTTTAACATTTCAAAAATTTAAAAAGGAAGAACTACTTCCAAACTCATTCTACCAGGCCTGCATTATTCTGATACTCGAACCAACCAAGGATACAACAACAACAAAGAAAACTACAAGCCAATGTTGTTGGTGAACACAGATGCAAAAACCCTCCACAAAACACTAGCAAGCCAAACTCCACAGCACATCAAAAGCACCATCCTTCATGTCAAGGGAGGCAAGGATGGTTCAACATCTGTACACCAATAATGTGATATATCACATTAAAGGAATGAAGGATAAAAAGCATATGATCGTCTCAATAGATGTAGATAAAGTGTTTGACAAAATTCAACACTGTTTCATGATGAAAACCTCAACAAATTAGGTTTAGAAGGTATGCACCGCAGCAGAATAGGTCATATAAGACAAATCTGCAGCTACCTCACATGGAAGGAGGAAAAGTTAAAAACTCTAGGAAGATCTGGAATAAGATACGGATGCCTACTTCCACCACTTCTATTCAGCACAGTACTAGGAATCCTGGCCAGAGGAATTAGGCAAGAAAAAGAAATAAAAAGTACCCAAATCAGAAAGGAGGAAGTTAAATTGTCCCTGTTTGCAGATAACATGATCTTATATCTAGAAAAACCCTAAAGACTCCACCAAAAACTGTTAAGATCTAATAAATGAATTCAGTGAAGTTAAAAAAACATGAAATCTACATACAAAAATCAGTAGCGTTTCTATACACTAATAGAAAACTACCAGCAAAAGAAATCAAGACCACAATCTCATTTCTAATAGCTACCCTAAAAATGTAATAATAAATTTAATGAAGGAGGTGAAAGACCTCCACACCAAAAATTCTGATAAAAGATTAAAGTCACAAATAAATGGAAAGAGATCCCAGGTACATGGATTAGAAGAATAAGCACTGTCAGAATGTCCATTTCACCCAGTGAGCTACAGATTCAATGCAATCCCTAATCAAAATCCCAATCCATTTCTTCATAGAAGTAGTGAAAGCAACCCTAAAATTTGTAGGAACCTCAAAAGACCCCACATAG
This sequence comes from Glis glis, assembly GCA_004027185.1. Classification (NCBI taxonomy): domain Eukaryota; kingdom Metazoa; phylum Chordata; class Mammalia; order Rodentia; family Gliridae; genus Glis; species Glis glis. The sequence continues at coordinate 60,180 of PVJS01001619.1, forward strand.
CCAAAGCAATCTTGAACAGAAAGAACAAATCACACTACCCGACTTTAAAACACATTACAAAGCTACAGTAACCAAAAACAGTACAGTTAGGAAATATAACTGAACACACAGATAAATGGAAAGAATAAGAGTCCAGAAACGAATTCACATATTTATAGGCAACTGATTTTTAAACAATGGTATTCAGAACACACAATGAAGGAATGGACAGTCTCTTCAATAAATGGTTTTGGGAAAACTGGATATCCATATGCAGAAACATGAAATTTGAGCTGTATTTCTCCCCAGATCCAAAAATCAGTTCAGAATGGACTAAAGGTTTAAGTGTGAAGACCGATAACTATGACATTACTAGAAGGAAACATAGGGAAGATGACATGGGCTTGGGTCATGACCTGTTTGGATATGACCTCGAAAGCACAGGCGACAAAAGCAAAAATAGACAAACGGGACTACCTCATACTAAAAAGATCTGCACACCCAAGGAACCTGAGAAAACAGACAACTTGAGGAAAAAAAATATCTGCAAACATGTGCCTGATAAGGGGGCTAATATCCAAAATATATGAGGAACTCAAATAACTCAATAGTAGGAAAACAACCTGATCAAAAATGGGCAAAGGATCTGGTTAGACATTTCTCAAAAGAAGACATATAAATGGTTACAGTCTCTGGAAAATACTCAGCATCACTAATCACTGGGGAAACGCAAATCAAAACCATGTGAGATGGCATTTCACTTCTGGTAGAATGTCTGCTACCAAAAAGATGAAAGATAGAGCATGTTAGTAAAGATGTGGAGAAAAGGGAAATTTACTCACTGTTGGTAGAAATATAAATCAGTCTAGCTATTATGAAAGAGAGCATGGCAGGTCCTTAAAATATTAGAAGTAGAACTACCAGATGATCCAGCAATCCCACTGCTGGGTATGTATCCAAAGGAAGGGATGTCAACACACTGAAGAGCCACGTGCACCCTCTCATTCACTGCAGCATTATGCACAAACAGCCAAGATACGAATCAACCCAAGTGTCCACCAGTGGACAGATAGGTGAAACACAGTGAAATAGTATTCTGTCATAAAAAGGAATATGATCCTGTCCTTTATGATAACATGGATGAACCTGGTAGGGTAAGTGTTATAAGCCAGGCACAGGAAGACTAATATTATGTAATTTCATGTATAATAAAAAATGTTGGTCTTATAGAAGTAGAAAGTAAAAGAGAGGTTATCCTCGGCTGGGGTATTTGGAAGGGGGGGATGAGGAAGTTTTGGTCAATTCATACAAAATTACAGTTACATAGGAGGAGTAAGTTCACGAGATCTAGTTTACAACATGGCGGCTACAGCCAATGGCAAGGTGCTGTGTTCTTGAAAAAAGTAAAAAGAGTGGATCGATGTTCTCACCACAAAGATGGGAAGATTCACAATGCACGTATACTTCAAAACATCACGTTGTACAAGACAAATATGTATAATTTTATCTGTCAACCTAAAAATCAATCAATCTCAACTGCCTGAAAAACGGGCCTTGTTGACACCTTTCCATCAAAATAGCAAACACTCCACATCCTCGGTTCTGTCTTTCTGGGCTGACACCAACTCATCATGATGAGGATCCAAGAGCTGTGGCAATGAATGACTTCAGTAATGCATTTTGCATATGAACAGAGCACCACTGGCTAGAAAATCTGACTGCATTTGCGGGGAGATTCAAAAAGTGACTCAGGTCGATTCTTTAAAAAATTAAAATTTCTAGATTCTCCCAGCTAAAACAACTGTTCTTTTCCATCGAATTCTAAATTCTGAAATTTCCAACAGAAAATAAGAGGAGGGGCGGGAGGAAGCAGAAGCACTTGTGGGGGGCGGCCCCGGAAAATGGACGGTCTGGCTCAGGAGCAGTGTGGCAGCCCAGCACGGGACTCCCGGGTGCAGTTTCCCTTACTCTAAAAAGGTCTGGACTGAATGACCTGAAGTCCCTTCTGGTCTGTGGTTTATGATGTGGACCCTTTGATATTTATCTCCACTCCGAGTCATTTCTAGAATGCATAATTGATTGATTGCCAGTCTCTAAAGAGAACTCCCCAGAGACCCCAAGAACTCGCCAAGCCTGCTTTGATCAGAGCTGAGAGGGTGAAATCGAGTTTGGGAAAAAACAGTCACTGACTACGGAAAACTGCCCTGTGGTCCCATGAATCAGAGGAGGCCCCATAACACAACAAGGTTAGACAGAGGCCCAGGGACTGACAGGACGCCTCGCCCGAGATTCAGCGATTGAAACTTAGGGGACTTTGAGAAACAGAGTTGGTGGGTGCTACCGTGTCCCCGCCACAACGCATGCTGGAGCTTGGTCCCCAGGGGCGGGGCCTGTGAGACGTGATGAGCTCCAGGGGGCAACGCAGTGCCGAGCGTGGGCCTTTGATCTCCAGCGACTGCTGCTGCACATGGGCCCTCCCCACCCCTCGCGCACAACGTGCCTCTTACCCACATGAGCCCACTTGGCCTTCTACTTTTTTCCACCATGTTATGGAGCAGCATGAGGCCCTCGCCAGATTCGGAACTGTGAACCAAAGTCAACCTCTTTTCTTTATGAATTACCTAGCCTCGGGTATTTTGTTACAGCAACAAAAAAAATGAACCAAGACAGTGGGTGAATTTGGGGGGCCGGGTGTTATGAAAGGGCAAACTGTTAGTCTACCAAATCGTCTATCGTATCACAATGGTGTGATAGTAAAAACAAAAAAGTGGAGTGGAGGGCAAAGAATGTTGGAAGGTGCAAATGTAAGACACGGCATACTGCCAGTTTATCAATCAACCAGGTGAGTCTGTTCTTACGGGGTTGATGAAGAGCAATGAGGGTTATCTGGGTAAATGCCTATTATTTTAGAAGTACAGATGCTGTGGCCTCCAGTGAGATTTATCGAGGGGCCTGCACCAAGCTGGAATGCTGCACCGTTGCCCCTCTTTACACTGAGAGGCCTGAGGAGTCGGGTATGGGGGTAATTCTACACAGTAGTGTACATGGGCGCGGTGGTGCATGCTGTAATCCCAGTACTTGGGAGGCTTGAGACAGGCGGACCCCAGGTTCCAGGCCAGCCTCGGCAACTTAGCGAGACCCTGTTTCTCAATAAAACATAAAAAAGGCTGGGGGTGTAGCTCGGAGGTAGAATGTCCCTGGGTTCAGTCCCCAGTACCAAAAAAAAAAGATATAATTGTTTGAAACTAAAAATAAAGAAATACATAAGATCTGACAAGATCTTGATTCTTTAAGAAAAGCTTCTGGATAGCTCTTTGAAAAATGAAGACTCATTTGATGCAACAATGCACGGGTCACCTTCTCTTTTCTGAATATGCAGGTCTGTATTATACCCCAGGTTGGGGTTTTTTTAAGGCCTTGGGATGCCAAATCAGCGCCACGCCCTGCCCTGTCCCTAGCTCCTCACCTGGGCACCAGAAGCCTTGATCCACGCTCTTCTTCTCCCTTTGTGCTGCCTGATGCCCGTTTTCTTCCCAAGAGATGGCATCCTTGGAGACGGGGAATGGGTGCCCGGCTCTCCACGCCCGGTCCGTGCTGCTTGGGGACACAAGGCCACCTGTCTGCCCGGCCTGGCCCCTCACGGCCTTCGCCTCCTCGGCCTCCTCTGTGGCCTCTGCACCCCTGGTGCTCAGGCACCTCATCCGGGACACGGAGCTCACCTCCTTCATCCTCATCAGGCGCTCGGGGTCCGCCCTCCGTGGCGGGGAGGCCAGTCTCTCCTGTAAACTTTCGATGGCTTTGGAAGGGCTTCGGAGCCTCTTCTCTGAGCTCGCCACACTTGGGGTCCTTTCGATGAAATGGAACAAAGTAGACTTGAAGGGCGGCTTTGCCCCCACGTCCCTGGGCTCGAGGGACTGGGGCTCCACAGGGCCAGGCTGAGGCTCGGGGCTGGTGGCTTGGCTGGCGAGGACCCCATCCTCATCCGGGTACTCAGAAGCCTGGGGAGTCCTTTCCCCTACAAAGAGGGGGCTTTCGGTCCAGCCGCACTTCCTCCGGCCATAGAAGGCATCGGTGGTCACCGTGGGGCCCCTGGACAGTGCTGAGCTGGGTGCTGGCTCTCCCCTGGGTGACTCCGGGCTACAGGCACTTGCATCAGGCTGGGGCAGCTGGCTCTGTCCCGCTCTCCTGGTGCCCCGCAGGAGGGACTCCACGGCCACCTCGATACCCAGGATCCTCGCAGCCCTGTCCTGCAGGGATTCGCTGGGGGGAATGTCTATTGCCTTTTCTTCACCTAAATCCCTGTGTGACTCCCTGGCACCCTGCTCTTGCCCCATCGTGAGCCCTACAGACCGTAAGTCCGGCGCCGAGAGGCCTCGGGTTTTGTCTGTGAGGGACAACAGGACCTCTGTGTCCCGCTCTTCTCCACCGTCGACCTGCGGAGTGACCCTTTGGTTCAGCTGCACGGAACCTACAGCACTGATGACTTTTGGCCTTTCCGGTGGCTCCCTGGGGTCCACCAGATAGGACAGGGACACCGTTTTTGTGTCACTTGGTCTTGAAGGCATCGTTCTTTTCACAGGACCCGGGCTGACCGCAAGTGCGTTCATTCCATTTACAACCTCCAGGCTGCGCTTCTCTGCAACCGGGCTTCCTTCCGCGGACGGGAAAGGGTCCCCTCTGCTGTCTCCCACCTGAGAGAGGTGCGGGGACTGAGGACGGGCATGCAGGGGGCCGGCTCTTGGACCCTCACTCCGGCTCTCAGCCTGGCTTGTGACTCTCCCAGACTGAAGCCCTGGGTCCTCGGGCGCTGACATCCTGGGCTGCCGCTCTGCTCTCGGGCTGCTCCCACGGGCGCCCCAGGCCCCGGGTCTGGAGTCTGCGCGCTCTGGCCGCTGCTGCTCATCCAGCTCACTCTCCTCGCTGCTGCTGCTGCCCTGATGGCTTTCTTCCTCCTCCTGAAGCTCCTTGTTAAAACTCTCCAGCTGGCTTATCAGATCCCAGGGGCGTCGACTCACTGGTTTCAAGAGAAACTGACCGAACAGTTGCTGACTATTGCAGGGGCCCGCGGTCGCCTCCCCCTTCACCACCTCCGGCTTGGGCGCAGGGTGGGCTCCGGGTCCTTGGCCATCCACCCCGGGCTGACTCTGCCCGGCTTTTGGCACAGGTGCCTGATTGATGGATGAGGAAGTCCTCGAAAAAGCACTGCTGCTCGATGGGCTGAGGGACGCGGGGCGTTTGAGGTCAGGGGCATGTGACTTCTGATTTTGGTCACTGGAGGCTGATGCGGGGTGCAGGTGAGCTTTGGAGGCAGTGGGGCCTGAACATGTCGGGGGCGGCACTGCGTTGATCCAGCCTCCCAGCTTTGCACCAGGGAGGAGTGGTGGGCTTCTGGATTCTTCAGGGAAACTGGTCTGTGTCTGCTGGTCTCTGTACTGGTGCCCTGGCCGCGCGCCAGAGCCCCTGAGCTCCGCGTGCTTCGCGAGGCGCAGGAGTCTGAGGTCATTTATTTGCCTGTCTTCTTCTGGCTCCCCCAGATCGTGTTTTGCGAGCTCGGCTCTCCCAACCATGCTTCCTGTGAGAGCCTGCAGCTCCAGGTCGGTGGACGACATGCTCAGCAGAGCCTGCTCCTGCAGAGCTGCACCCCCAGCGACCCCGGGCTTTGTATCAGCGCGCTGCTTTAAGTCATTGTTGTTCGTATCTGTAGCTGGCAGATGTGGCTCTGATTTAACTGGGATGGAAACCAAACAAAATATGGTCTCGCTCGTTTTTTTCTTTGAAGTTTTCTTGGTCTGAATCCCAGGCTCAAACTTCCGGAGCTTGGTTCGGGTTTCCCAGGTACGCTCATCCTGTGGATCTGGGGAGAAAAGCTGGCTTTCTGCGGGTCCCTGCAGGTCGCCTCTGACATCGGCCCACTGCCCCTTCACGACACAGAGGTCTCTTTGGTCAGAGAAGCCTCCATTTTCTCCATCCCCGAGGTGCGGGCCCCATGGCCATGGGGGGCTGGGGTCGGCAGAGTCGGGGCCCCTCTTACTCCCCGAGGGCTGTACGGCGCCCTGTGGATGCAGAAGGGCGCCGTCTCGCTGCATCTCCCCAAGCACTGGCTCTCGGGCCGTCACTGGACCAAAGCCGTGTGTCTGACCATTGGGCTTGCCTTCTTCGCAGAAGCCAGGGGGCTGAGCCAGTCTAATATGTCGTATCCGCGGGTCATCAAAGGGGATGTACTGCACGCAGCCTTCACGGGCAGTGACAGGTCGCGGGTGAGGAGGGAGCTCCCAAGGATAGCGCGGGCTCACGCCATATTCGTTCCCAGTTCCAACGACGCCAGAAGATGGTGGACAGGCAGCCCTGGCCGCCTCCATCAAGGGCTGCTGTTCACTGTGGCCACCATCCACAGGTCTGGGCGCCGTGTCTTCCAGGTAGGGGTTCGGGATGTGCTGTGGGGGTGACCTGTACGAAGGCGGAGGCACGTAACCTGGAGGTTCCAAGCCAGAGTCCGACAGGCCGCGCTCGTGCCTGGGGTGGGGAGCTTTGGTCGGGCAGGGGCTGTGGGGGTCGGGCTGCTGGCTGCCCGGGACACCGCTGCTCTCCCCTCCCCTGCATGGCTGGTGGGAGCTGTAAGACAGAGGCTTGATGGGTTTCCCAAACTTGGGCCGGGGGAAGGGGGCCGAGGAGCCACCCTTCTCGGGGTTCCTCGTGGATTCTAAATGTGGGGCACAATTTGGAGGATACGGGGGCATTTTCGGGAGACCCGGCATGTGTCCATCATTTAACGGAATGGGAATCTGCATACGGCTCAGGCTTTCAGGGGAGAGAACGCGAGGCAGCGACCGCGACTTCTTCTTGTTCTGAGAGCTCAGCGCAAGTTCACCTTGGATGAAAGGGTACAGATCCTGAAACAGCTTCTCCCTGTCGCCATCCGACATCTGCCTCCCTAGCTTCCTCGGCTGGCTCCAGCATTCCAAGCTCACATCCTGCCACCTGGCAGGACCCGACATCCTCAGCTCCTCTTCCCACACTGCCTTCTTCATCACGTCCTCTGTCCTTCCTCCAACTTCCCAGGGACCCTCCCTCACATGCGCTGGCACGCCGTGCGCTTGGGCCATTCTTCTACCCTCCAGCTCTTGCCGCTCCTTCCGGCCCTGCAAGTTACCGGCCTCCGGCCCTCCTCTTCTTCCGCAGGCTTGCTCGTGACCGCTCTGGGGCTGAGAGGACCATGCTAAGGCGGGTCGCTTAGAAAACCTACGAAACAAACACAGAGGTGTAGATGTTATACGCAGAAGAATCACGTGCTTCTCTGCCTCTGTGGCTGGGGTTTCCAGTCAAACTTAGGTCAGGATCTTTGGAAAATCCGTCCCCAACCACCATGCTTGCCAGCTTTAAGGAAAACAAGTCCCACTGATTATGGCTGGAAGGCGGCCACGTGTTTAGCCACCAAGAGCTCAGGAGTGGCAGCACAGGCTGCCCACAAGAACACCAGGGTGAAGGCCCTTACAACTTGAGAACGCCCAAGGGAGCAAGGCTACGCCCTGTTTCCAAGGTGTGGTCCTGGCCACTAGTGGCACATTCCTGGCTCATTCCAGACCTCCTGCGTGAGCTCTGGGGACCTGCTTTGAACAATGCGGCTCCTCAGCGGAGATTCCTGCGCCTCAGCGAGAGAACGTGGGAATCACTGCAGGGCTGCTGAGCTGAGCACAGATGGCGACGCCCTTCCCAGCGTGCACTCAGCACCTGGGCTGGCCCTGCACTCTGCATTGCTAACAAGTTCCCGGTGGGGAGGGGGCACTGGTCCCGGGACCTTACTCTGCCAGTTGTTGTCAACCATGACTGCGCATTTGAATCGGAGGGACTTTAAAACTCCCAGTGCCCAGGAGTATCCTAGATGCATCCCATGAGAATGTAGGGGGCCACCAGGCATCAGAGGTCCTCCACGTTCCCCCGTTCTCCCGGGTGCTCCCGCAGGGAGCTGAGACTGAGAACCGGGGCTCTGGCAGAACTCCCACACGTCTCTGATGGTGAGAAGCAATGCATAACAACCTTTCAGTCAGCGACAGACTCAGCTATGACTGTGGTCCCAGAAGATATAAATGGAGCCTGAGAGCTCCCATCCCCTAGTGACACTGTCACTACTGTAACACCGTAGTGTGATGCATTACTCACGAGTTTATAAAAGCACACGCAATTATGTACAGACACAGTACTCAACAGTGACAATGTCTGTGCTATTGACTTACATATTTACTGTTCCGTGTTTTTGCCGTTATTTTAGAGCGTGCGTCTTCTAGTACAATAGTTTGCTGCCTGCGCTAGTGGCTGGCTCACTGCATTCAGCCTGTCTCCTGACTGCATCGAGAGTCCCGTGAGCGCCTGACCTGGACAGGAGGTTCATAACTTGCTGGGTTCCAGGGACTGATTTGCACAATGACAAAACTGCCTAAGGACACACGGCTCAGAATGTGGCCCTGCCAATGAGTGACACATGACTATCCACATTACCAAGCGCTCCCATGAAAGTTCAAGTTTAGTTGGTCGGTCTGGGTCTGGCCAGCCATCTGTACTTTTAACAAGCACACCAGGGGATTCTTATCCTCAGGACATTTGGCAAGTGCTGCAAGGGCTGACTCTGAGACTACCCGGAGGAAGGGCAGGGCTGGGCTGGACTGGGATCTGCTCATGGGGCAGTGCTCACACTCATGGGAGGGAGGCAGGAAATGGCAGCATCTAATCCAGGCTGCTGTCAGTGACCCGGCTGCACATCAAGGATTTTCTTGTGAGCCTTTAAAAACATACCCACGCCGGAGGCTCACCCCCAGGAGCCCAACACCAGTGTATTTCACAATATCTCCAAACGACTCTCTCAGGCCTCCCAAGGATTTAGACTCAGGGTTCTAATTCAACTGAAGGAAGTCTCTGGATAACACCGAGGCTACAGACGGATATTACAACATCACCTACAAATGAGCCGAGAACAGGACCAGGACACAGAACATCCATTAACTGGAAGGAAGCGCAGGGGACTCGACCATTTTGATTACCCATGGGCTATGCAGGAAAATGTTTCAACTCTAAAGTCATTGTTTGTTTTATAAATAATAAAAGTGATATATATTATTCATTGTTGAAAATAAATATTGGAAGAGTATAGAAAAGTACCCAAACCAATATTACTTGTAATCTCCCTACACAGGGATAGTCACTTTACTATGTCTCTTCCCGTCTGTGAGTGAGAACGCGACTTTCAGAGACCCTCGGGTTCTCGCAGGCACCTGGGTTTACGTGAACACTTCCCAACGCTAGTGTACGGAGCACCCCACCACTGAGCGAGTGCTGCGTGTGCCCGCTCCACGCCAAGGGCTTCCCGTCCACTAGCGCGCTAGGCTCCGCCAGCATCCTGCCCAGGGAGGAAGGACTGTGCTTCCCAGGCCAGAGGAGGAAATGGGCGCAGAAGCTCTTGCTTCACAAGGACTTTCACTGTGTACTTCTGCTACACCATCCACTGCACTAAGCACGCCAGGAGTTCCTCCATCTAAACTTTACCACCACCATTATTTCCCCCATTGACAGATAAGGAAACTGAGGCACAGACAGGTTAAACACTTTCCTAAATTGCACAGTTTGTATGAAGCTGGGAAAGAATTCTAATTTGAGACGTGAAATAAAGCCCATTCAGTTAAGCACTGTGCTTTCCTTCTTCCACTGCGATGGTACTTTTCACGGATGCACAGTATTCTCTCAGACACCATGACTTATTTAACCACTGTACCAATGTGGGCGCTTACACAGATTCTGCCCTGACGCACTTTGTGACACGCTATTGTTCACACACACTTAAGGCAAGTCTCAGATCATTTAGAATAAATTCTTAGCTTTTAAAAGGAATGAGTGGGAGTCAGGTGTGGTGGCACATGCTTGTAATCCCAGTACTTGGGAGGCTGAGACCGGAGGATCCGGGTTCGTGGCCAGCCTCAGCTACTTAGTGAGGCCCTCTGCAACTTAGTGAGACCCTGTTTCAAAATAAAGAATAAAAAGTAAGGCTGGTGGTGTAGCTCGGAGGTAGAATGCCCCTGGGTTCAATCCCCAGTACCACCACCAAAAAAAAAAAAAAAATGGAGTGAGTGGATCATGGGGCATACTATCAAGTTGGTTGACCTTAGACCAACCATTCCAGTTTATATAGTCCTACCTGCTGTGTAGAGGACAGCTGGTCTTGTTGAACCTCTCATCCCTACTTATTATAGTTATAAGTGAAAATAACTTCTCATTATCGTAACTTGCACTTCTTTGATTATTGGCAAGGTCAATTTTTCTTCATATGTTTAAAGTGGCATTATATCACATTTGTTGTTTCAACTGATTTCTACAGCAGAGTCCACTCTCGGGCTAGAGGACTCTGAGAGACAGGGCTGTGCTCCGAGGCCAGCAGACGCATGCAGCGACGGCAGGGGAAGGCTGGGAGTCACTGGGCCGAGGGGAACCACTCCACACACAGGCAGAAGGGTGTTGTTCTGCAAGGAGCCCCTGGTAAAAATCTATCTTGCTATTAATATGACAATTCTTATTTTGTAATTCTTATTTTTATATTTTGTTATTAATATGACTATTCTGATTCGGGAATTACTTCTTTGCCTCAAAGGTGTGGGTAGTCCCTGCGTAACTTACAGCAAAGCTTAGTCACGGGTAGAGACATTTGAAATCAGTTGTGCTGCCTCACGGCCTACATGCTTCTGAGTTTCCTCCTCATGTACGGTGCAGGCTGTCGGTGCCGGCACGGGAGAGCTCACGGTTTCTCCGTTGCTTCTGTTTCCACTGAAATCATGTTCTGCACATGCCGGGTTTCGGATGCTTAGCAGAGCACTTCTCGGTCAGGTTCTGCAAGGAGTTATCACTTGGAAGCGCTCACTGTGGTCTCCTTGCACACTCATACACATGCCCAGGTAAGCCGGCCTGGCAGCTCTGGAGGCTGCAGTCCCCTCCCTCGGGGACTCCTGTGTGACTGCCCACGTGCAGCAGAGAAAACTGCAGAAGCTGATCTACCTAAGTGTGAGTACTGGACCAGGGTATGGCTCAGTAGTAGAGTGCTTGCCTAGCATGCGCAAAGCCCTGGGTTCCATCCCCGGTACCACACACACATACAGACACACGAGTGTTGAAGCTAGTAGGATCCACACACAATAACTTGTGAGAAATTTACCAGAATTCCCACCATGTAGAACAATAGATATTTGTTCAATAAGTACATTTTAGGACTACTGCCTATCAGGTACCGGACTGTATAGAAAGTCCAAGGTCAAGACTTAAAAACTACAGCTTAATAAGATGTTGCGATTGTCATGGGCTCAGCTGGGAGAAAGCAAAGCAATCCACCGGGAGGCGCGTAGTCACCGCGGGCTCCGGAGCGGGAGCCATTCTCCCCTCTGCAGCTGCCGGTGCGTGGGCTTCATACCATGAGGCTTTCTTAAGCCACGTTCCTCTCTCCTTAGTCGTATAAACGTTTCTGGAGTGTTCAACACTATGGGAGAAAGCACACAGTGGCTCTGCCCGTCTTCCCCACTGACAGTGGTTTCACAGGGAACTGCGCGGTGCTTAGAGAGGGGCTGAGAGCCCAAGGTGCTGGCTGGATTTACAGGCCACGCGCATAATCGAAGACAGATAAAATGCGACATAAATAGGACAAGACGATAAACAGACGGTGGCTTCCAACAGATGGGATGTGGGCACTTCTCCCTTCCACACAAAAATGTTATAACCTTAACTTTGTCAAAACCCGTCAGAATGGCTAAGCAGCCAGGTTCAACTTTTTCCTATTCGCACAATACACCTAAAATCCCAATTTAAGGAAAAAACAGGTCATCTGGAAAATGTTTAATAATCTATTTTAAAAGAGAGAGAGAGAGAGAGACAAGGCTAGCTCCACATCTTATCACAGAAAAAAAGCAATGAGGCCAGCAAAAAAACTGACTTAACAACAACAAAAAGAGCTGCCCGTGTGACACACAAGACTAGAAGGCACTTACTGAACCCACGTCTGTCGTGTGCCTCGTCTGAGCCAGGCTCCGGCGGCACGAGTGACCCCACGTGCGGGAGTTCTGGTAACGTTCTCCTTTGGACAAGTCGTCCTGTGCAGATATCCCATAGCTCTGACACACGGCGACACTTATATATAAAACGTGCACTGCCCCATATGGCTTCAAAGCCAAGAACATGTCTTCTAAGACCTTTGAGAAAATGAGGTGAGATCAGATTTCTCCTTTCTAAAAATGATTTCCGTTTGGAAAAAGCTAACAATGGGACTCTGCTTCAACATGCTGAACACATTGATCCAGGGTGGGAAAAAGATAAGGCGGGAAGTGGACTGTGAGAGCCGCGTAGCCGTGCCGACAGCGCTGCGGCACAAGCAGGGTCTTTCCACAGAATTCCCCAGAGAGCAGGACAGGGCCGCGGCCAGCTCCTCGGCTTATCATGGAGAAGGTGATGAGGCCAAGAAAATAACTGATAAGAGCTGTCTGGGAAATATCGGAACCACGAACATGGGAAAAACAGCATGTTTAAAGGAAAAGCAGCCAACGTGCTCGCTGCGTGTAGAAGAGCTAATTGACAGAAAAATCAGAAATCTGCTACTTCACATGATGTGTTTTCAACCACAATCAAAAATACTAGATTTTATTTTATTTTGTTTTATTTTTTGTGGTGCTGGGGATGGAACCCTTCTTCATGTTAGTTAGGCAAGCGGTCACCGAGCTACACCCCTAGCCTGTTCTTCTTTTAAAAAGTAAACGTTGAGTACTTAGAATGCAATACTTGGGATGACTTTTAACCACTGTTCCGCATACTCTACTAAGATTATCTTCCCAGTAGATATTCCAGGGTCCCCATGAGCTGCGCCAACTCATGACTGTCCCGGCACAGTACAGCCTAGCACTGTGCCCGGCAGATGAGCACGGCGTCCTGCCTCCTGACGGCACGAGGGTCCTGTGGGAAGTGACACACAGACACTGCAGTCACCCCGCCTTCCTCCAGGAACGCAGTCCTCAACCTGGCCCTCCCGTGGCGGTCAGGGTGGAGGTGGGGAGGCCCCTGTGAAGTCACGAATGTCCTGGTCCTATCGTTTCTTCCCGCTTCCCCATCTGCCGTCTAGAAGATGCCTGCTGCTGCAAATCACCCTTCTGCACCAGTAGACAGCAGAGACGCTCTGCCCTGCGCATTCCTTCAAGAGCCACGCCCCTCCCAGAGGGGTCTGTGGTTCCAGCCCGACTGGACAGGCCGAGCAGAGGTCACGCAGCCTCTTCCTCCTCCAGCCTGGTGTGGCAGAAGCAGCTCTGGGCATCTCTTCAGAGTGACTCACACTCCCCGGCCTGTGCCAGGTGCTAGACAGGCTCCTGTGACGGGAGCTTTCCCTATGGAATTTGCTCCCGTTGCTCTTCGGCCCGGAAGCCTGCAATTCCATCTCTCACCACGCAGTGGGACTTTCAACGTACCACAGGGTGCACGTAACCCTGGACACCGGGTAGCATGGAGGTCAGGAGAAGATGAAGACCGGAGCGTAGAGATTAGCATGAATTAAAGATAAGAAGTAAAAGACAGCGCTGCTGGGGAAACACGAGGGAGCACTGTCAGTCCTCAGCGAGCTCGGCTGCAACAAGAACTGCAGGCCGCACGGGCAGAGCTGTAACCAGAAAATCCACAAACCCCTGCTCAGATTGCTAGCGTGCTGTTACGTCTGCTTTTTACAATGTTGTGATGAATGGCTGTAGATGACGAGTGGTGTGGATTATTGAATTAAAGCACCTGGCAGACTATTCCAGGAGGTTATTTTTCAGTTATTTAAAAAAATACACAAACTTGATAATGGGTCTGGAAGAGAAAGCAAAATGCATTTTTGGACATCCGAACGCTGTGAAGTTTGGACATTGGAAGGAATGAGGGGCACAGGAACCAATTCTAAGATGCTCAGGCTGTCAGTGTGGACCGTATAACCACGTGCATGCATCTTGGTGAAGAGCCTGTGGATATACCTGGGTGACAGCCCCTGAAGTCACAGGTAAGCAACAACACAGTGAGCCTGGGTCTGGTTCCACAAAGATTAGCTCAAAATGGGAGGGAAAAGGACATCTTGGAAGGCATGCCCACATCCCTGCAGCAGGGCCAACTGCTGTCCGACAGGACCATACCATTTTAAAAACTCTGATGGCTAGAAATGGACACGAGTTGCTCTTTCATGGGTGCAAACGGTTTTCTGAATCATCTCTGCACAAGGATTTTATTTATTCATTCATTCATTCATTTGTGGTGGTAGGGGTTGAACCCAGGGGTACTCTACCTCTGAGCTACACCCCCAGCCCTATTTTTAATTCTTTATTTTGAAACAGGGTCTCATTAAGTTGCAGAGGGCCTTACTAAGTAGCTGAGGCTGGCCATGAACCCGGATCATCTGGTCTCAGCCTCCCAAGTACTGGGATTACAAGCGTGTGCCACCACGCCCTGCTGCACTAGGATTTTAGTAGACTTTAGATCTTGCAAGGCCCAGTGAGGACCTTTTGCTGCGCGAGGGAAGTCACAGACCCCACTCGAGAGGCCCTGCCACGGGGAATGGGGCTGGTGTTGCTACTTGCTTTTTATAAATTAGCAGATTCACAGGTGGTGCTCATCTGAAACACTGAGCCATCTTAGAAATGGTGGTGAGAATTCCAGTAGAGCAGGCTGACTGTCCCTCATCGGAAAATCCAGAATGTTCCAAAGTCTGAAATATTTTGAATAAACTTTGAATTTTCAGATTAAGGATGTTTAGCCAGTGAAGACTATGTAAATATTCCAAAATTTTTTTAAAAATCCAAAATCTGAAACACTTCTGCCCCAAGGCTTGAGATAAGGGACACTCAACCTCCATATCTTTTCAATATATATAACAAAATCAGGAATTAGGAGGACCACTCACTGAAGTGGATACTTCTCTTTTCTTGTTTTTCTTTCCTTTTCTTTTCCCCTCCCTTCCTTTTTGAAATGTATTTATTTTTGCAGTGCTGGGGACGGAGCCCAGTGACTCTTGCTCGACAGGCACTCACCACTGAGCCACACCCCCACTCCTGAAGGGAGGAACAGCCGCAGCTAGCTCTCATTCATTCAGACCACTGACAAATCTATGCATAGGGAAGAATAAGAGAGAGCAGGAATACAAACGAAGTCAGAAGAGTCTAAGATCTGCAGGGAAGGAGAAGGGAAACAATGCGGGGACCAGGGAGGTAGGTCTCAGCCGTGCTCCGAGCTGTCCTCGGCGGAGAGCAGAACCTCCGCCTGTGAGTCACATCACCTCTGCGCAACATCCTCCCTCCGGTGCACTTGGGAGAAGAAAGCCCGCCTCGCAAACCCCTCTCCGACTCGCCAGGTGCTTCAGGGAGCCGCCTGATTCACTGATTAACATGGCAAGAATGCACAATGGCTTCGAACTTAACAGCAAGAAGAGACCAAAGTCCTCTTGCTCCAGCAGCGGCCCCTCACAGGCCCCGCGCCAACATCCCTGCCCACAGCGATCCCAGGGGCGGGCCACTCCCCCACTCGTGGGAGTCGCCTCACATACCCTGATGGTGGCGCGGCACCCCGAGGCCCTGGACACCACCTGCAGGTGCCTTCACAGGGAGGGACAGGACGCACTGGAGAAACCGCTCCCCACCCGAGCTACCAGGCCAAGCCCGGGAACCCGAAGTAGGGCAGGTACCATCCTCTTTTACAGATGGGGCCCTTCACCCCCGAGTGCTTGGGAGCTGTACCTGCCTTGAACACAGGTCATCAGTCACCTGCCAACTTACTTCCTAGGTTTAGGAAGAAAGTGTTAAGATGGACACGAATAAAATGAGAGGACGGTATCTGCAGCCAGGTCTGAGGGCCCGGCAAGCCTACAGCTGACCCCCAAAGAGGGCCGCTCCAGGTCAGCAGACCAGCAGAGATCTGGCACGCACACAGGACGGGAGGATCATCGAGGCCTTCTGGTGTCTTGCTGCATCAACAGAGAGCGGAAGAGCTACGTCTCCAGGTGTGTGTGAGCATCAGCCCAGCACAAAAGGATGTCGTGGGTCTAGCTGTCAACACACCACTGCCGCTTTGTAACAGCAGAACGTCCTTCACTTCTCTCCACCTCCAATGCCCCACCTATATGGAGGGACGGTGGTAACCCTGCCTGTTGGAGTTTGTGGGAAGGTATTTAATGAGATACTACATTTAAAGTATTTAGCAGTGATGAACACATAAAAAAAAAACTTGGTGGGCATGGTGGTGCACACCTGTAATCCCAGTCCTTGGGAGGCTGAGATAGGAGGATCACAGGTTTAAGGCCAGCTTTGGTAACTTAGCGAGACCCTAAGCAATTTAATGAAACCCTATTTCAAACATAAAAAGTAAAAAGGGCTGACGGTGTAGCTCGGAGGTAGAATGCCCATGGGTTCCATCCCCAGTACCAAAAACAACAACAATAAAAATAAAACTCTTGTTTTTAGCTATTATTGCTAATATTAACTCAATTAAATTCTCAGAGGATAGGTACTATTGAAACTCTGTTTCCTTGCATCATCTGGGGAAGAAGGTTCAGGTGAGCAGGGACAGAGGAGGCAGGCAGTGTCTGTCTGAACACGATGATGATTTTAGATCGGTTCTGTCTTTTTCTAAGTCATAATCAATAGGCCTTCACAATAGCAGGAAACCAAGATACAACTGATTGTCATAACAAGATGCCGCCCCTCCGGGCATGGCTGGTCTCCGAGGAAGAAGCTACACCCTTTTCCACGACGATGATGCAGAACAAACCAATATTTAGTTTAAATATTCCTGTTTAAAGCAAAACAGGAAGAACGAGCCCTAATCCATTTGCTCTCATACAAATCTAACAAGTAAGGTGGATTATTTTAGTATTTCCATACTTTCTTGCTAAGATAGAACAGATTTGTTATCGAGTTAAACTATCTCTACTAGTGTGGTCCATTCGGTGCCACTAGATGGGGAAAACACCCTAGATCTCACTTCTACCTCCCATGTCTACCCCCTCGTGTTCGCGTCTTTACTTGCTTGTTCGATGACTGCATGGAGCTCTCTGAGCCTGGACCCGCTGTTCTCTGGAAACGGAGGAGCAGGGACAGCAGGGACTAGGGCTGTGCGGGAGACCCTCGTCTGCTCTCATCACTGCGCCCTAGGGACACTACGTAGTGGCCCTGGGGTCCCATGGCTGGACGCGGGAGCACATAAAACCAGACTGTGCTCTTCATGAGGTACCCGGGGCGGCCATGCAGGAAGGAAGCTGCGGGACCTGGAGGCCACGCGGGCTTCCTCCAGTGCTGAGCTCCGTCCTTGCTGCTGGCGTCTCAGGTGGGTAAGTCCTAGCTCGCAGACTCACCCCAGCTAAAGAACCTCCCTGGGCAGGTCCTTCCCCAGTGACATCAAAGCTGCCACGACCCACAGAGCTCTGCCATGCTGCTCCCGCCAACTCTGCAGGGCCTCCTACCCTGCGCTTCCAGAGGCTTGTGCAAAGGCTCCAACCTGCTTCCAGCCGGGCGAGGCCGGGGACAGCAAAACAGCCTGGCACTTCTGGAATGTCACCTGCTCCTGAGGACAAAGTGCCCCAGGAGAGGAAAGGTGTCCCACGAGATGAGCACATGGGGACTCGAATCTTCCTGTGAGCCATGAGCACGCAGCTCAGGAGTCCACACTTTCCGCGGGGAGGAGGCAGGACAGCAACGCCCGGCACTCAGGACATGAAACGAGCAGTAAATGACAAATAATGTCTGTGGGTTTATACTTTTGTAAAAAGGGAACGAGACACGGAGAAACATGTCAAACTTGAAGCATTCCTTTTCTTTTGGAAAACAGTTATAAGCAGGATATGATTTGAGAGGAGCACTGAAGGTCCCTGAAAACGGACTGCTTGCCACACCCAGTAGCACCATCAGAGGCTGCACTGACCGGATGGAATCCTCCCAGGAGGAGGCCTGCCACCACATCAGAGGCTGTCCCAGGCCGCTGAGTCTCTCATTAGTCACAACTGCCACTGATGACAGAAGGTAATTACAAGTTATTCCCATGGTTAACTAACAAAACTTTTTTTCTTTTTTTTACCAGAATTCCTGGGGTAAAGCAGAGAGGAGCCTATCGTGGTGTGACTTTTCAGACTCAAACCTCTGCTTCGTGAGGCTGTTCTACAGCTTCCTCTGATGAACCCATTTCACAGGAAACGGTCCTTACAGCTTTAATGGCAGCTAAGTATTCTCGGCCATGGCTACTAGCACTGAAGTACGCAGTTTCCCTCCCCGTTCGTTTCCTTATTCTCCGTGTGTGTGGGCATGTGTGCATGTGAGCAAGCGAGAAAGCTCTGGACACGCCTGTGGGGTTTTTCTATACCATGTGACTTTTACGCACAACCCGCAGGCAGCTGTGGTGTCCCAGGCTGATGACTGACACGTCCGGGAGTGGGAGAGCGTCATGATGAGATGGCTCCCCACAGCGAAACGGCTCAAACAGGGCAAGTACCAAGTGTTGAGAATCACTCCATGAACGCTGTGTGAAGACCGAAAAGAACATGTTTGGGGTGCATGGTCAGTACCCCTGGCCTGGAAACTGTCCTTATCCATAGTCCCCAATGTGAGCAAAGCTCCAGCACCCACGTCTGGCCATTCCCTCCTCCTGTGCCCACCCTCTCCGCCCTTCTCTCATCTCTCCCCACTGACCAGAGGAGAGGAGACACCCTCCCCAAGCACCTGGAGGCTGGCCAGCACCAGTGATTCTTTTCTCAAAAACTTGAATGAAGAGACACAGGTGGGAGTCAGCAGTTGGCTCTGAGGCTAGACCATCACACAGGACAAGGGCAGAATAAAAGTCATGCTGAGCCCCAGTTACTGAGAAGCAGATGCTGTCACTACGGAGGCTGCCCAGCAGAGGGGGACACCCAAGAACAGAGAGATGCGAAGGCAACTGACAGGAGGGCAGAGATGGAAAGGGCCCCAGGGCCGTCTGGAGAGCCTGCCACTCCCAGGACTGATGAGGTCTGGCCAGTCCTCCTCCATTTCCTACCCATGGTGGTCCATGAGACTCCGCGCTGCGTCCTCACAACGCCTATGCCTTTCCATCCCAGTGGGCACCAGTTTCTGGCACCCAAAGAAGGTACAAAGGGGAGAAACGTTTCCAGAGAACTGCTGAGCCCACCAGGAGTCCTGCTGAGTCTGCGGCTGTTACTGTCCCCTCCCTGTTCCCCACCTGTCCCCATAAGGCAGACGCCATCGACACCGCCACCTCGCCTGCCCAGCTAGGAAGCCATTGCGCCTCCTCTTCACAGTGTGACCGTCCCTCACCAGCCCATAGTCACTGGCAAAACCTTCTACACTTCCTGGCTAGCAAGTCCCGAAGCACACAGCACCCACCCAAATGCCTGGCGATGGGTGCGAGGACTGGCCCAGTGCACTTATTTAAAGGATGAATGTTTACAGGATGCAAAATTCTTTCAAAGGAATTCACTGAGTCAGAGATGAATTAGATATGGGATCAGCCTTCAGC
Organism: Glis glis; assembly: GCA_004027185.1. Classification (NCBI taxonomy): domain Eukaryota; kingdom Metazoa; phylum Chordata; class Mammalia; order Rodentia; family Gliridae; genus Glis; species Glis glis. The sequence continues at coordinate 79,680 of PVJS01001619.1, forward strand.
AAGCTGATGATCCTGGCTGAGAGAAAACACTGCAAGAATACACAGGAGAGAGTAGTTTCCACGGGTGGAACCTGGAGAAGCTGAACTGGTAAGTGGGGTTCCTAGTGGGAGATGACAGCATGGAAAGAGAGTGGGGCGCACACAGTAACCCACGTGACTGGCGATGGGCCAGGCCACGGGAAGGCAGGCTGCAGGGCCTGGAGGAAGTGGCCTGTGGGGCTGCTGCAGAGCTGGGTTCACAACACCAGCCACAGATCCAGGGCGGCCCCTGGGCAGCAGTTACACGGTCAGTGCTCAGGGTCCACCCTCCCCGCCTTCCAGGCACAGGAAGGCCAGCGCCACACGCTGACACACAGCTGATCGCTAATATAGACAAACTGCACAAAAACCCACTCCGGGTCCTGTCCGCACCACCTGCACAGAAGAACTTCTTGCAAGTTCACACGTTCCTTCACCTCCCTCCCACCCTGGAGGGAGTATGGCTCAGTATGGCTTGACCCAATAACAGAGGAAGCTCCAAGTGCAGCCTCTTCATCAAGAGGCAAACGCGGACCCTGCATGCTTGTAAAGTTGGTCAAAGAAGCCCCCGGCTGATGTTCTAGCCAAGCCCCAGATCCTGGACAACACCGCCTCCCATTTATAACAGCCTTAACAATGTCCCCAGGGAAAGCAGCATTACGTACGCTATCTAATGTAGGTACGACAGGATACGCTCCTTCCACGGCTCCCCACAGACAGGAAGGGACATCTCCATGCCTGCGGGGGCGGGCGGAGGACAAGGAAGTGAGCGTACAACCCCACACAGGCGGCTGTAAGAGGGGCGCACAGAACTGAGGCCCCTGGAACTGCAAGAGGCCTCAAAGACAGCTTGGCCAGGCCCCCTGCTGGGGATCGCAGCCCTGCAGGCACGTGGCAGCCCCGGGCTGGTGGCTAAGCACGCTCCTCCCACCGCCGCAGTGCATGGTCCCATACAGGCCACCGACATTGTCTGGGCTTTGTATCTTTCAGCTATAAAACAACATCAGCAACATGCATATCTCTACCACCTGCCGAACAAATAAACCCATCTCCATGCAGCCCTGTGTCCTTCCAAACTACACTCACCTCAGCTTCCCCGGGAGGGGTGGGGTGCTGAGGACTACGGCAGACCTCAGTCTACCTGAGAAAGGGCCTTAGAGGAGCCCTGACGACTCTCCCTGTCACCCTGATGGCTTGGAGTTGGACAGGGCCACCCTGGCCCCATGTGTCCCCCAAATCTGGAGACCAGCCCAGCAGAGGCCACTCTGGGACAGGGCAGGCAGCAAGACCACAGCTGCACTTGTCAGCGGGCCGTGAGCTGGCAGAGCACCATTTATTCATTCAGTTTCAGAATTCACATAAGCCATGGTATGGTCGGGCGTTTTTGTTTTTTACAATTTTTGGAGCTGTTAACTATTGGCGCCTATGTATTTCCTCCCAAGTACTTTCTTCTCAGTAGGGGAGAAATAATTCTCCTCCATGCCTACTTTTCTGTTTGCCTCCGGTTTTCAGGTCTTTATTGGCTACAAATGAAAGAAAATGTCTTTTCTTGTCAACCCAGGAAGCCTCAGCTACTCTCTGCGGCTCTGGGCACTGGCATGGAGTTCTGTGCACAGGCGTACTTTCTCTACCCTACAAGCCAACCTTCAGTCCCAAAGCTACTCTACACATCCCAATTTAATCAGCAAACCCCAGAAACAGGGAGAAGAGGCTGGATCCGGGTCATCGGAATGAACACATTGCTGGCACACACAGCCACTTACGTAAGCACCTCGCTCATGAGTGTGCCCAGGGCTGGGCAGGGGGACCTTCTGCTGCCCAGTCTACCACACATGGGGGCTGGAAAGTCCTGAGCAAGTTGTGTACCATTTAGGGAATCATGCTGCCCACACAGAATTCTAAGGGAGATTCGCCTCTTACTCTGAAATCCAACTCTGATCTGGCTCTTCGAGTTTGAGAAAGACCACGACACAACTGTGTTCAGATGGGTGGCCCACAGGAGAGCCAGTGTGCATACAAGGGAGGATGGGTAGGAAGCCGGTGGGATTACACACATATACAGGAAGAAAGGTTCTCTTCTGCAAAAGGGAGGGGAACACACACCCCTTTTCAGCTATCTATAACCTATACAATATTGACATGTACTAGTAAGAAAGCCAAGTGTACTACACATGTGTGCATGGATGTGAACTAGCTTTACCACAGTTCTGAAATGATTCCTGAGACAACTGAACGCATAGGAGAACAGAGAAACTGAGCATTAAAATGCAGTACTTAGCAGGATCCACTCTGCCTGCTCACTACTGCTTATGGAAGGCGTACTCTGGCCAGGCCCAGGCTGAGTGCTGCTGCAACACCTGTTAGGGTTTGGATTTAGAAGGTCCCCTGACCTCCGGTGGTTGATCAGGCAGCCGTGTTGGAGGCGGGACTTGGTGGCTGGGGAGGGGTCCCTGGCAGCTCGCTGGGGACAGCGTTTCCAGGCAGGCTGCTGGAGCTTCCTTTTCTCCCCCAACCCCACCCCACCTGCTGCATTGAGCTGATAACAAGCTCTGCCTCTCTCAGCTTTTCACCGCCATGCCCTGAGCTCCGCGGACATGACCCAGCCTAACACGGACTGAAACCTCCAGCATTGAGAGCAAATCAATCTTCTTTCCTCTAACTTGTGGTGGTCAGGTGTCCTGGTCACAGCCATGAGACCCTGACTGACACACCCCAAGGAAAGAAACAGTCTCATCTTTGCCCCTTCTCTCCCTCCCTGGACCCCAATATAAAGAATTGAGTTTACTCATATAGAACCCAACACCAAACTCTCAGGTCAAAAGGAAACAGGGGTCAACAGGCAGCTTACCCCGCCTCGGCAGGTCCAGAAGCGGAGCTGCGGCGGCTCTGGGAGTCACTCACATGTCCTCTCCCCCTGGAGGCTGTGCTGGGCTCAGAGGCGGCAGGGCGGTCCTCATACCCGTTCAGCAGGCCGTGCGCAGCGCTGGACCTGACCCTCCTGTGCCGGCGCCCCTGTCCCTCAGGGTCATCCTCGCGTGGTGCTGTGAGGTCTCGTGCCGGTTTGTATCCGTGAGAAATCAGAAGATCCTCCACGCTGTACATGGTGCGCTGGCCTCAGCAGAGCTCGACCGCTGGAACCACCATGGTGGGACCCATCTCTGAGGGGACAGGAGAGAGTGCTAGCTTGTGAGCTGTCCTCCCTGGGCAACTGTGGTCCCCTTTACCCACACCAACCCAGACCAGCACAGCACCACCGGCCCGGGAAGAGGAGAGATGTGGTCTGCTCTGCCTGTTCAACCCCGTGTGCACCCGGAGACGTGGGGAGGTGGCCCCGGCCCCCAGGTGCAGGGTAGGCCTAAGGCCTCGCCCTCTGATGAGCTCCTCATGTAGAAGAGTCAGGGATAGTGTTTAAGCAATGAAATGATCCATGCTGCCCACCTCATCTAGAAGAGGCAGGCTGAAGGGGCGAGGAGAAAATAAACAGAGACGTGGAGGCTGCAATTACAACCTCATGCTTCCAAAAACAGAAACTACCAATATCCGCCTTAATCTGATTACACGTCCTGCTTTCATCTTGGACGTATACCTTGTGCCCTACGAGGGCAGAGCGGGATCTTTAATCAGCACAGATTCACGATACACTTTGGTGGAAGCAGTAACTGCAAGGGCAGCTCCCGGGTGGCTGACTCGCAGCTGGAAATAGATCCCGCGTCTGTAGCTCGTAATGAGAAAACACACGAGGCGCGGATCAAGCACACCCTGCTCGCCATGCAACCCCAAAGCCGCTACACAAAGCTTTGTTTGTGTACTGGGGATTGAACCCATTCTACCTCAGGGCTACAACCCAGCTCTTTTTATTTTTATTTTGAAACAGGGTCTCCCTAAGTTACTGAGGGTCTTGCTAAGTTGCTGAGGTTGGTCTCCAACCTGTGATCCTCCTTTCGCAGCCTCCCGAGTACTGGGATTACAGGTGTGCACCACCATGCCTAGCTGCCACGTGAAACTTTTAAAACTCGAGTTTCTTCCCAGAAACTGTTGGGGGAAGTGTCACATGTCTTGGTTAAGGGTGTCCACACCCAGATCTTGCCAGGCACCTTAGCTGTAGCAGGGTGCCCCAGCACAAGCTGCCCCATGGCAAGAGGCCCAAGAAAGAGAATGGCTCCACCGCCTCTGCGCTGCCTCCAGGGAGGCTGGCTGCAGCTCTGGCCTGGGTGACAAGCATTCAAAAGCTCGGCCAGCCCCAGCCCCTTTACTGGTGGATGGAAATAGTCTCTGTGGCCATCGTGAACAATGGCCAGGAAATGCTTGCCGGCCCGCGCAGGTGCGAGGAAGAGGCATGTGCTTCCTGTGGGTGGAACGCTCCCTGGGGCCCACCGGGCTGTTCTGCTGACTGTGCGGGTCCCCGCTCTGCACTAGACCGCGGGGCAGGAAAGTCCCTGTTGTCAGCTCAGAGAGGACTGCACAGTGCAGGTCTGTAATTTCCCATGATGTCTCTTCATTTGATGGAAGGCTGACAAGCTCCGGAATTACTGTACACAGTGAAACAGCTCCAGAGCGACTCCACCATCCCTGCCACTCCTCTGCACGACTGTCCCGGCTGCTCGACCAGGGTCACTCACCCAGCAAAGTCAGGACCCGGGCAGCAGCCGCGTGTTCTCTGATCCAGAGGAGCAAATCGCCGGGCTAGGGACCACAGAGGAAAGAGATGTCGCTACAAACACTGGGCTACGGGAACACAGGCTCGAGGCTACGAGGACAGGGTCTTGGCTTGGTGCATTGCTACACCCACAGCGCCTAGCACAGTGTGCTCTCAGTAAACACTGAAAGACTGAATGCACAGAGGAGAAAGGGGCATTTGAGCGAGGTTTTAAAGAATGAGTAGGAGTCCACCAGGTAAGCTGCATGTGTCCATGTAAGACAGGGGAACCTGGTACTTACATCACTGCAGGCACACTGACCCCAGGAGGAAAGAAATGGCTCAGAAACATGACCCCGGTGGCCTATGCCAGAGGCCCAAGAGCCAAAGGCCTGTGTCCCACGCAGAACTGATGGTACTGCAGCTCGTTTGCCAGTGGTAAGGAAGCACTCGCCCTCACAAAATACACGTGGGACATTATCCCACTCGCTCTCAGTAAGTCGGTCTGATCTGGTAATTATATTTAGCAAAACCTTAAGCGACGTGACAAGCCACACCAGCCAGAACAATCTTCCAGAGATTGAAACTTGTAAAAGTCTTAACTTGACCTTAGAGATTGCTGTAAACTCATCTCCCAGAGGCCGCAGCTCGTGGAGAGCAGGAGTACAGGGCCCAGGGACTCGGCACTCGGGACTCGGAGCCGCATGGAGAAGCTGGCGGCGAGGGGCGACCACGACCTCGCAGCAGCCCAAACGGCACCGCCGCCATCCGCGTCCACAGAAGCCTTCTGTCCTCAGAGTGGACGCCGCTTCTTAATCCCATCTCAGAACCCGGGCTCCTCGTTCCACATCCACGCTAATCGTTACCCTCTCCTCTGCAGATTTCTGAACTACATCATTTTTAATCCTTGTAATATTCACATTGCTTTCTTTAGCATCCTTACTTTTGTGTGTGTGTGTGTGGTGCTAGGAATCGAACCCCGGGCCTTGCACATGTTAGTCAAGCCCTCTACCACTGAGCTCCATCTCCAGCCCCTCCTTACCTATGTTAAATGAAATAGGCTGCCTGGAGAGGCAGCAGGCTCCCCCAAAACATGCCAGTTACAGTGGGCGGCAGAGGGCCCACAGAGGCATCCAGCCTGAGTCGCTGGGCCAGAAAGATGGCCCTTCAGCGTCTCCTTTCAGTCCCGAGACACCAGCATCGTAAAGCAGCACTGACTTCTACCACCCATGCACCAACTCAAAGGGCTGCTGTAAAGACAAATGCGCAGCAAAATTTGACATAAACCTAGGCTGTCACTGTCATTACTGTGATGATGTGGCTCACAAGGTGGAAAGGTCTGCGTCCTGAGAGTGGCACGGGATCAGGTGTGATTCCCGCCCTCAGCTGAAACCCTGTCTCTGTATGATCCCTGGAGCGAGTGAGGAACCACGCCGAGCCTCAGTTTCCTGATCTGCAAAATGGGAAAGTCTCTATCTTTCCATCTCAGAGGACTGTATGGAGGACCCAATAAGAATATGTAGACGTGTGAACTTCCATCATGCAACTATAACGTTATGAATTTATTATGCTGTGATGGTTCTAGCTTGTCCCTGAGGAGTTACTTGCCTTATGGAAAGATTTCAAATAGATGCTAATATTCACCATGTTGTTGAGACCATTTCTTTATTCCTTTTGTATAAGATAAGGACTTGTGGCATTAGCTGGGCCAGGACACGACAACAGAGACAGATGAGCCTACTTCAAATAAAGTTTTCATTCTACAAATATTTTAATACCATGAATGGGGAGGAAACATTTAAGAAAAGAACAAACACTTTTCCAGAACAGTCTATCAAGATGGGGGCTGACCCTGAACAAGGGAATCCCCAGCTGGGAGCCTCGTGGGCAGAAGTGAAGGTAACTGACTTGTTAGCTATTTTGTTTTTATGGTTCTCCACTGCTGGCATGTGTACACTCATCAATCAAGACTTTAAAGCAAAAATATTTACCCTCATATCTTGACACGTACTGTATCACTTTTTAAAATACTGGTCACCACCCACTAATTTCATGACCCACTAATAAGTCATGGCCTACAGTTTGAAGAGCACCGATGTAGAAGGCATTCCTGTGATAGTTCAGGGTGTCAGATGAGATGCCTGACAAAATATTTTCAGGCTCAAAGATCCTATCAGTGTATGAGGAATCCCTTGCTCATTGCTCTGTTCTCTGTAGCAAATGCTGCTGTTCTCACCTAGCCAAAATTTACTTTCCAAGAAAAGTCGAGGTTTTAAAGGATGCTACTTTCCTAGTCTTAAGAGCATGACAAGCCGGGCGTGGTGGCGCACGCTTGTAATCCCAGTACTTGGGAAGCTGAGACAGGAGGATCGTAGGTTCGCGGCCAGCCTCAGCTACTTAGTGAGACCCTCCGCAACTTAGTGAGACCCTGTTTCAAAATAAAACATAAAAATAGGGCTGGGGGTGGAGCTCTGAGGTAGAATGACCCTGGGTTCAATCCCCAGTTCTGCAAAAAAAAAAAAAAAAGAGCATGACAAAGCAGCGACTTTCCTCAGGGGAAGCGTCTCCTGCTTCCGTCCTCTCTCTACGTGGGTCCTAAGGGGGCTTACACCTGAGGGCCTCTGCTGCCCCCTCGCTCGCTGACACGCACGCCCAGGGCTGGGGAGCAGGGGGAGCCAGAGGGCTCGAGGTGACACACACGGGCAGCGCTGCCATATTACCCTTTGTCTCTTTGGTGCCAAGAAGCAGCTCTTTCTTCCTTCATCTCACCATTATTCTCTTCAGATTTTCCTACTTTTCTGCACCCCATACATTCCTAAAGTTAGCCCACCATTCCAAAGACAACACTGACAAATCAGTTTAAAAACTCTACCACCAGCCGGGCATGTGGCGCACGCCTGTAATCCCAGTACTTGGGAGGTGGACACAGGAGAATCGCAGGTTCAAGGCCAGCCTCAGCAACTTAGCAAGACCCTCGGCAACTTAGTGAGACCACTTCAAAATAAAAAATAAAATAGGGCTGGGGGTAGCTCAGAGGCAGAATGTCCCTGAGTTCAGTCCCCAGTGCCCCCCACCACACACATACTCTACCACCATAATGAAAACTGCTGGGTAAAAAGGACCCATATCCCCATGGGCCCATTTCTCTGGGGAGTGCTTGTTCAGCTGTCCCCTCATCTATGGAGGAAGTCGCCTGCAGACTTCCTGCTACACTGCCATGGAGAGGTGGCAGGGCAGAGATGTCAGAGAGGCCGACGCTCCCGCCGGCTCCGCCACTGGCTCAGTGGCCGTTATAGAGGTGGTCAACTGCCACGCCTCAGTTTCCTCATCTGGAAAGTGGACGGTCTGCTTTTTATTTAGTGGAAGACCACGGGCACGTGGGAGCTACCAGGATGACACCGCGGAACCAACCGGGCTGGACAGGGAGCTGTCCCGCAGCCTGGAGCCGCACGCCCTTCCCTAGTTTGGTCTTGTATAACTTGCATTAAGCCAAACAAAGCCTTTGGATTAAAACAAACTTTGTAGGGCGGCATATACAGAGCAGAAAAGCTGAATTTATAAAAATACTCTTTTTATAGAAGATTTTGCACTAAGCGTGCAGCATTCAAAGGGGGAAATGTTAAGATGATGCGACCTTTGGGTTTTTCATTGTCTTCTGTTATTAAAATGAAAACCAAAAGAGCTTTAAAACCTGTCCTGTAACTGAAGAAACAGCGATGGAGGCAAAACACAAGGATACCGAGCTGGGGGAGCGGGCTCAGCCCGGCCTGCTGGTGTGCGCCTCTGTGCGCTGGCTTAGACACTTCCACGAGCTGGGACCAAGACAGAACGCCTTCTCAGTGTGCCGTCTCTGGTGTGGGTGGCACTGGCAGAGTAACAAGACTGAAGGCCGAGTCTGTCTGGGCTAGGCTTTTTGATGGATTCTTGCGATCTCCAGGTTTATATCCCATTATCTTCTCTCCCCTTTGGGACTACTTGTGACAGGTTGTAAAGTGCTCAAAATACTCCCCAGTAGATGCACAAGTTCACTAAAAGTACCTCGTAATTCATGGCTAATTTACTCTCTGCACCCTTGCCCTCAGACCCCAATAAACTCTCTCCCTACTAACCACAACCAAAGTCCCGCTTTCTTAGCACATAACTGCAGGACACGGGGAAGTCGATATCAACCCCCCAGGGGGATCCGCCATATGTCAGATGCTGTGTGAGTTGCTGGGCACTTTTTTTTTGTTTTGTTTTCCCAGCAAACTTCCTGATGTAGCTAGGGATGTCTCCATCTTACAGATGAGCATGCTGAGGCTGGCAGTCCAAGGTTACAAAGGGATCTACTTATACATGGCAGATCCAGGCTTTGAACCCAGGCCTGCCTAGCTTTGAAGTCCATGCTACTACTTCATGATCATCCATTTGTATTTCCTTCCTTATCCTCGACAAGTTTCCTGATTTACCAACTAATGCATAAACATAAATATGAAAAGACATGGTGGCATTCGACTTTATATGTATATATATTTTTAAAACTTTTATTCTTTGGAACTCTTTGCTCTTGTAGATGACTCCTCACACACATTCCACTTTGCATGTGTACACACACACACACACCAGCTTGACTATCATGTATTGGTGGCAACACTGGTAGTAATTTTAAACACTCAGCACCGTGATGTGATTCATTCACAAATACACCATTCAGCAGCTTCATGACCTTCATGGGCCTCTTGGGTTATTTTGGGTTTTGGGGTTTTTCCTACGTAACACGGAGCTATCACGAAACCTGTTGTGTGAAACTGAAAAGCAGACAAGCTACAATAAATGAAGAAGGAATAATAGCAACAACAAAAACACTAAATTCTTTTTTTTGTGTGTGGTACCGGGGCGTTCTACCTCCGAGCTACACCCCCGGCCCTACTTTCTATCCTTTATTTTGAAACAGGGTCTAAGTTGCGGAGGGCCTCACTAAGTAGCTGAAGCTGGCCACGAACCCAGATCCTCCAGCCTCCGCCTCCCAAGTACTGGGATTACAAATGTGTGCCACCACACCCAGCATACAAAAACACTGAATTCTAAAAGGAAAAAAAAAAGATCTGTACAGAAACAGCCATGCCTGCCTGCAGCTTTTATCGAATCTGAACTTTGAATAGATAATGGGAAACTCGGCTGGAGGCCACCAGCTGAATCTGGCTGGAGAGAGATGGGGAAGTGCTGAGGGAGGACAGGGGACAAGGAGTTACAAGTCCCTTTAATTTTAACATGAAGAGGTGTTAGAGGAGGGGCTAAGAAAAAAGGATTAAGAGTAATTTTCAAGGGAAGAAGTTCAATGGATTTTAGCCGTGGTGTGACAAGGATAACGGTCCTCCCTTTTATAGCAATGGGAAATAATTATTGGTTTGAGAAAGATGACAGGTAGTTTGATTTTGATTTAACCTACCTATTCCCATTAAATTTTCTTTTCCCCTGGAAACATCACAAATGGATTTTCATCAAAGATTATTTGTCCCTTCCAAAGAACCTGAATGAGACCACTTAAAGTAATTCACTGTGTCACAGATTTCTGAGTTAAGTATTAGCTGTGTCATTTATAATCAAATGGCTAGGGTTATAAAATCAGGAAGCAGTTGGGAGCACTCCACTGGCATTGAAGGGTGGAGCAGAGTTATCTCCCCTCCTCCCACACCATCCCTACACCTATTTCTCCATGCTGCTGCTGCTGCATGTGTGTGTGTGTGTGACGTTGGATCAAGCCTGGGACATCCTCCAGGGGGATAACAGAGAACCCTTGGGTCTCAGTCTGCCCCTGAAAATACAACGGGAAGACTGAACTAGAGGTTTCTCAGGGTCCTGCCAGTTCTACAAATCTGCCCCCTCTCCAGCCTGGTGATCAACAGCATGCATTTCTAACTCAGCTGGCCACAGGAAAAATAAATAAATAAAAGAGTACAGCTTGTGGCCATGACACAGAACAAAGCTAAATAGGTCATATGCAGATGGAACCTCTGCCCTTGGCCTCATTAGCACTCATCAGAGGCCACCCAAGGGAGCAGAGGTAAATGGCCACCCGCTAACAAGAGGGTGGGAGGGAGACATCTAGCGATTCTCCATCCCAGAGAGCAGGCCTTGCACACTTATTCCAGCCTCAATTCATCAAGACACTGTTTTGACTTGGCTGTGCCAGGCACTGGGCTCCGTGCTACAGAATGTAAAGACAAATCAGACCCAGTCGGCATCCTCCCTGGTGGCTGCTACATCTAGGTGGTGTTATTTCAATTATGGATATTTCCATCACGGGGGTGGAGAACAGCAAATGAGCACCATTTACTAGGTACCATTTCCTCCTCTCTTTCCATTTATAAAAATAACAGTATTTTTATCCTCATAGGTACAGTTACAGGGCTCCCCAAGACAGTGAAAGGAAATAGAGTATCAATAAACTCATTATGTCAGCACAATTTTATTCCCTTTTTATATTTTGCTTAGAACATGAACTAAAAATTAAGAGACAAATACCCAATTAAAATTAAGGAAAAAATGTTTGCCCTCATCTGTAATCAGAGAAATGCAAATTAAGCCAAAAGGCCATTATTCATATACCAGACGACTGAAGCTTTTAAAAAGCAGTTTGTTGTTGGCGAGGGCATGGGAACCCGTCAGGACTCTTCCATCTGTGGGTGTATGGATGTGAGGTGCTGTGTGCAGATGCACCTTTCCTTCCTGTAATTAGGTTATGTGTAATAAAATCTTTAAGCATCTGAAACCCTCTAGAGTAATAATATCACTTCTTAGGATCCATCCTAATGAAATAATCAGAGCTATGCATGCATGTAAAGATAAGGATATTTACCAAATTTTATTTATGATAAAACACTGAACTCAATGTCCGTGCAAGGGATGGTTAAAGACATTCTGGTGCTTACACAGGTGGGCTGTAGTATGTATACACATGCACAAAACTATGCTTTCCGGTATTTCATGATACAGATAAACGCTTATGCTACATGTCAAATAATAAAGACAGGATACAAAACACTAGATTCGTGTGATACCAACCTATACACATATACACACAGAGGGAGAACACCAAAAACAAACATACCAACATATCAACCATGGTCCTGGACTGAGTTTTTCTCTAAATTTCCTTACTTGTACTTTGTATTTTATGACGTTTTATCATGAAATGCTATTAGGTTGAACCATATGAAGTTGTCATTTTGCAAGTCAAAAATGGTCAAATATAGCCGGGCGTGGTGGCGCACGCTTGTAATCCCAGTACTTGGGAGGCTGAGACCACAGGATCCGGGTTCGTGGCCAGCCTCAGCTACTTAGGCCCTCTGCAACTTATTGAGACCCTGTTTCAAAATAAAGATTAAAAAATAGGGCTAGGGGTGTAGCCCGGAGGTAGAATGCCCCTGGGTTCAATCCTTGGTATCGCCAAAAACAAAAGGTATGTGGTGTATTGGCAATTTCATATACTTGGCATTCTTAATTTAATTTCATATACTTAAGATTAGCTTGGGTATATATAATATATATAATATATATTATGTTAATATATATAGTATATACATAATATTAATTATATTTTATATATATAGTATTTATAAACTATATATATAAAATATTATATATAGTATATATAATATTAATTATATATTATAATTAATATTATGTTTATATAACTATGGTATTTTATTAGTTAGCATTAATCATCATCACTCATCAATTATTAATATACTAAATTATTACTATGCTATCTTAATATAACTTAACAATTTATTGATATTAATACTATAAACCCAGTGCATTAATATTAATAATTTATTATTATATAATTATAATTAGCTATATTGCCAGCAACCAATAATAATATAGCTTATAATATAGCTCACCATGACCTCACCAACAACAAACATTGCTTTTTAAAAGCCTCAATAATCTGATAAGCAAATGGGTATTTGCCTCTTTTATTAATTTTTAGTTCATGTTATAAGCAAAAAAAGAAAGTTTTATAAATCAGAGTTGCTTAGGTAGGATTAGGAAAATGTATCTTTGAAAATACATTGCATATTTGAAAGACTCAATGACTAAACGAAACAGTGAGTAAATGAATAGTAAATTGCATGAGGTTCCAGCACGTGGCACAAGTGCATTATCTACCATGGAGATTCTTAACCTGTTTTCAGCAAGACTAAAATCACATATTCTGCTGAAGAAATCTAACACAAGATTACAATCTGCATTCTAGAGGTCTTGATTAGACATTGTTACTCCTTTAAAAAAATCCTTACACTTCTTAGTTGTATCCACTGACATTCCACACTTAAGATGTAATTGGTGCCTCAAATTGTTGGCAGTTCAGTGTAAATATTTCTTCAACTGACAACTTGTAGGTCTAATGTTATGATTAATATATAACAAAGTACTTTCTTTAAACAAGAGGTAAGTAGCCAAGACATAAAACAAACCAGAATGGAGTATGCTGCTAACTGATGCAAGGATTTTTAATGCTTTCTACCGCTTTTTCTAAAAATAGAATTGCACGTTTTATTATGAATAGGATTGTCATTTCCCTTTCTAATCTTGATTATTAAATAAATAACTCCAAAGTTCTATTTTAAGTTCGGGGACAACAAGTTCTCACAAACTGCTGTTACCCTACGACACGGTGTGCTGACTGGCTTGCCGGAGCTCTCACGGTGTGAAAATCTTGTAAGACATGAAAAGCGCACTCACTCTGTGCAGGAATCATTTCAGCAGGATGACCATGGCTCAGTGAGCTTTCCTTAAGGTGATAAAAAGAAAAAATGAGATGGGAAACCTGGGTCTGAGATGATAGGATCTTGGAGGGTTAACCTGACTGGGCTGGGTTGGTGGGAAGGCAGATTCAAAAAAAGAGAAGAAAAAAAGAGTGCCCAATATTATGCGCTTAATTTTCTTTATAAGTGTTATCTCTTCTAACTCCTCTTGGTCTTTCTTTCCCCAACTAGAGTGAACACTGTGTGTGTCTTTTCTTTTGCCTCTAAATTCTACATCACGCAATTAGCGCTTTGACTACTTCACCCCATTTTTATGAGACCCTAAGTACCTCATTAACATTTCTGCAAGATTACAAGTCATTTAGAAAGGATTGAAACTGGGTAAGATTTTTTTAAAATCCTCTGGAATTTGGGGCTACTTGCAAAAATACTGTAAAACTTATAGTAGGTTAGACTTTTATTCCACTATACATGATGATGTATGTCAAGCCTGCCCTGTAAAGATTCCTAAAATACTTTATTAAACTTTTCACTTTTTTATTTTTAAATATCTTTAGAGCCAGGTGTGGTGGCACATGCCTGTAATCCCAGTACTTGGGAGGCTGAGACAGGAGTCTCAGGTTCGAAGTCGCAGGTTCGAAGTCAGCCTCAGCTTGCTGAGGCTCGGAGCAACTTAGTGAGACCCTGTTTCCAAATAAAAAATAAAAAACAGGGCTGGGGTAGCCTGGAGGTAGAAGGCCCCTGGGTTCCACCCCCAGTACCACACACACACACAAAAATCTTTAGAATAAAAATGCCAAGGTTTTATTTAAAAATGTGAAGTTCAAATTATTTCATATAATTTTTACATTTTTATTTATTTTCTAATGACAAGTCATATGGAGTTATTTCAAAAGCAAACACTACAAAATCCAGTGCTTAAGTAAAAAAAAAAAAGGAGAAGTTCCCTGCAACCCCACATGCCAAGAGATAACCAGCAGCAAAAGTTGGCTGTTATCTCGCCAAGGACTCTCCCTGGATACACACTTGCTTCATTCTGTTCTCCTCTTGCCTCTCTGAAACATACCTTGGTGCCCATTCTAACAGAATCTAAATCCTTTCATTTATACACAAAAGAGAAAAAGCTTTATTAGATAAGCTCTAAAGAGAAAACTAATAAGCAGAAAAAAAACCTCTAAGGACAATTAGCAGTCTGATTATAACTCTGCCAGTTTGGCCAAGCTGTTCCTAAAGATTTTATCTATTCAAAGTTGTTGGAAAATACATTTAGTTAAAGTCAAGGTAATAGATAAATTTTAAACAAGATACCCCAGATTCGGGTCAGGAGGGGGTAGGGCGGGAATCCTGTGTTTCTGAAGCATAATCTAGTGTTTCAAGGATACAGCAGCTGGGCGTGGTGGTGCACCCCTGTAATCCCAGTACTTGGGAGACTGAGACAAGAGGACCAGCCTCAGCAACTCAGTGAGGTCCTCAGCAACTTAGTGAGACCCTGTTTCAAACTAAAAATTAAAACAGGGATGGGAGTGTAGCTCAGAGGTAGAATGACCCTGGGTTCCATCCCCAGGAACACACACACACACACACACACACACACACACACACACACACGGCTATAGCGAAGCTCTGGGACTAGCTTACCCTTCCCTGAGTTGCTGGCAGTATTCCTCAAGCAAGCAGGCCCTTGAAGCAAATCACAACAACAAGTTTTTTTTTTTTTGGGGGGGGGGGGGGATAACCCAGG
>PVJS01001620.1:0-15898 GCA_004027185.1 Glis glis
CAGGGTCTCACTAAGTTGCGGAGGGCCTCACTAAGTTGCTGAGGCTGGCTGCGAACCCGAATCCTCTGGTCTCAGCCTCCCAACTACTGGGATTACAAGCGTGCGCCACCTCGCCCGCCTGAGAAATTTTTTTTATTAGTGCATTGTAATCATACATCTTGATGGGTTTCAGGGTGGTAGAAGTATACAGGCACACATCGTTCAATTATTGGGGGAGAGCTAATTGACCTTTTTATTTTTTATTTTGAAACAGGGTCTCACTAAGTTGCGGAGGGTGTTCCTTAGTTGCTGAGGCTGGCCTTAAACCTCCAATCCTCCTGTCTCAGCGTCCCAAGTACTTGGATTATAGGTGTGTACCACCCAGCTTGGCTAGGACTATGAGTCTTAGAAGAAACCAGACAAAAGATCAGAAGCCAGAAAGGTCTTCAGAATAAAGATGACTATGAACTAACTTTTGAGGACCAGCAGGCATGGATCACACAAATAAGAAAAGGGCATTCTCAGGGGAACAAATAATAAATGTATTTTTGCCTTTACCTTAAGGTTCATTGGGTAGCATTGCTTATCCAGGAAAGCTGGGGCCAGTCAGGGAAGGTCCATGTATATGATATATGTCCAACTAGAGTTTGGATGTACTCACGGTTCAGTGAGAAAGCGAGTACCAGGGAAGCAGAGAAAGGTGGACTCAAGGGACAGTAAACAAATGTGTCTAATTGGAGCAAAGAGAACAGCCAGAAACAGAAAAGGCACATCACTATAAAAGACTTTGGAAGGCCAGAGCCAACATTACTCTATTTTTTATATCATACTATTATTGCTTTCACAGAATTTATCTATTGTTATACATAACGTTTATTCCTTTATTTATTCTTTTATTGAGCCAACATTTACTGAGCTCTGTGCTAGATGTGGGGCACTCAAGATGTAGGAAGCTTAGTCCCTGTCCTCTTGGTACTCAGAGCAGACAGAGAGAAAGAAGTAAAGGAGAAAAAGACAAGCAGTGGGCACCACAGTGCAGCATGAACATGCTTGGAAAAGGGGCTGCTCAGGGAAGACAGCCTGGGCAGTTCTGCGAGGTGTGTGCATGAAATTGGTAAGGCTTGGTGGCAAGTCTGGGGTTCCTGGACAAAGAAGAATTTGGAATAAATGTTCGTTTTCAGGATTGCTTTATGCTGAGAAGATAGTGGCGTGGGGTAATCTTAGGACAGATGTGGGTCACTGGGAAATCGAGGCAGGGCTCAAATTCAAAGCACTGAGCTCTCAATTTATTAGTTTCATCTTACAGAGGATTTAGAGTGAGAACGGACAGAGACCTAAGGCCACTGGCTCCTGTAAAAATGCATATTCTGTTTTGAAAGGGCAAGAACTTTAGTGTTTTTATTAGTTGGGGTTAAAACCAGCAAAGTCTTCTCACTTAATTATTACTTTTTAGGGTTTTAACATTTTAATTATTTTAAAGACAGCTTTCTTGACATACAAGTCACGTTATCATGCAACTCACCCATTTAAAGTTAAAATTCAAAAGTTCCTAATATGATTATAGAGTTGCACAACCATCACCACAATCAGTTTTAGGATGTCATTATTATACAAAAAAGAAACTCCATGACCAAAGGTACCTGTTCCCCAGTTCTCTCCCTCTTCTCCCATCCCCTTCTCCTCACCCCCATGGCCTCTGTCAATCATTTTTTTGGCTTTCTGTGTTTATGTATTTGCCTGTTCTGGACACACTTGTATAAGTATTCCTCCTATCTAACTGTGGTTCTATGTCCTTTGACCAACATCCCCAAATCCCTCCCTTTGCCCGACAAGTGAATTGTTTCTCAGCTGCAGCCCCTGGCCTCTAAAGGGTAATGTTGCTGTAGGAAATAACAATATTGCTCTCTCCAAGTGCTAACATACTGACCACTGAGATGTGGGAATTACAAAGGCCTAGTGAACTATCTGGCCTGCGTGTCAGGAGCTCCAGAAATCTTCATTTCTATTCCCCATGCCCTTTGTCTTTTTAATACCTGATGTAAGGTTTGCTATTTTGAAATGTCAAGGGAATAAACTATCCTTGCTCTCTAGAAGGTGTACCACTACCTTGCTCCTGAGTACACTGATTAGGGAGAATTTTCATGGAAAATTTCATATTTTGAGTGAAAAACCAAAGGCTTTAGGGTGTGTCCCAGACACCCAAGCATAACTAGAAATTAAACACATTTTTTAAAATGCTCAACTGGCTCCTCAAACACTTGGAGGTATTTTCAGGTATTTGGGGTTCTTCCATGTATAAAATATACAGTGTTTTTGCAATGTTGGTAATTTGGTGACAGATGCTGCTGAGGTTCAATATAATGGAGTATGTAAAAACGAGGAAGCAATTAAGGCATTTTTAGTTCCCTCCGAGACTTGCAAAAATTGCTTAAATATAGCTATCCAAAACAACATACATTTTTTATCAAAGCCAAATTTAAATGTTATTTAATGCTCAACCTTTTGGCCAGGAATAGATGTCAAGTTTCTCTTTTTATTGTTATTTTTAATTTAAACAAATGTTGCCTTGGATAGCTTTCCCTTTAGCAGAATGTTTGTGAGTCTCAGAGGAAACTCTAAGCATGATTTTTTTTTTCTTGCTGTAACATTTACAAAGGATACTGGCGCTGTACTGGACGGGAATGCTACAAATGTCAAACGCACTGTGCAGCACATGGCTTGGTCATTTCCCACTTTCTTCTCCTTCATGTCTCTGCCATTTGGAATCCCACCCACCTTTTAAGGCCCAGCTCAAAGACTTTGTGGTGGAAAGAACCTAGACTTTGCTGCCAGGGAAAAAATTGTAATGGTGATGCTCTTGGGCTCCGAATTCAGGCGAGTTCTCCATTCAAATTCCTTGGATCAGTTGCTTAAACTTACTGAGCCCCATGCTTTCTTTCCATTAAATGGAAGTCACAGTACTTCATAAGGTTACTGAGAAGAGACCACACCTACAATCCGCTGTGCTGTTACTACACCCAACACCGATTCCCCTTTCTTCTGGAAACAGCACTGAGATTGTATTTTAGAGATCCCCAGGGTGAGCCTGTTGATCAGGGTGGCCTACCTTCCCTGATCTGGGGGTGACCATGTGCCCAAGGTAATTAAAGTGATAGGTTCTCTCCTTGGAACTTGGGTCTTGAGGGAGGACCAAGACACTTGGAGCCCATGCCTACTGGTGTCGTGCCTTCAATACTCACGACCTGGTTTTCCAGATGTTGCCCTGGGTCTTGATCTTTGTGGAGCCTGGTTCTTCAGTTTCCCTTTCAATTTGGTGAGTTGTTTGCTGTGTTTCTAGTTATTTTTCTTAAGTTATAATAATTGATTTCTGTTGCTTGTAATCAAACAACTGCAAGTAAGTATTGGAAATACTAGTTCCTTTGCTATTTTCTTCCCTCAAAAAAAAAAACTTTATATGATTTCAACAATTTAAGGCAAGTGCGATAATGTAGCATATGTGGGGTTTCATGGAGGCCAAGAAATAGTGTCATACTTGGATAAGGATGGCGAGAGAGAGGCATTTGGGGTGAAACCACACCTGAGCTGATTCTTGAGGGATGATGCATTAGTCACTTTTAGTCGCTGTGACAAAACACCTGAGAAAAGCAACTTAGGAGAGAAGGTTTATTCTGGTCCACAGTTTCAGAGGTTTCAGCTCATTGTTGACTGGGTCCACAGCTTTGGACCTGAGGCAAAGCAGGACATCATGGCAGAGGAAAACTGCTTACCACTTGGTGGCAGAAAAGCAGAGACACAGAGAACGAGGAGGAAGCTGGAGACAAGATACACCCTTCCAGGGAACTCCTCCAGTCACCCAACTAGGCTGCACAGCCTACAGATTCCACCTCCTCCCAATAATGTCATTGAATATGAATTCCTCAACGGGTTGATCCATTGATGAGGTCAGAGCTCTCATAATCCGATCACCTCCCCAAATCCCCACCTCTGAACATGGCTGCACTGGGGAACCAGCCTTCAATACCTGAATATTTTTTTGGGGGCACTTCATATTCAAGCCATAAGAGATGAACAGGAGTTGCTTGTCTTTAGTAGTAATGGAGATGTACTTCAACTTACCAGGAGGTCACATCTGATAAAACCATTGTCAATCAAATATATCATAACTAAAAATCCATCTAATACACTTAGCCTACTGAGCATCACAGTAACATAGTACTCTCTAGAGAATCTGTCGTTTACCTGTTTGAGCTGTGGCTGACTGGGAGCTGTGGCTCTCTGCCTCTGCCCAGCATCATGAAAGAGTATCATATTACATATTGCTGTCTGGAGAAAAGATCAAAATTCAAAATTTGAAGCAGAGCTTCTACTGAATGATTTCACATCATCATAAATTAAAAAAAATCAGCTGTGTGTGGTGGCTCATGCCTGTAATCCCAGTACTTTGGAGGCTGAGACAGGAAGATTGCAGGTTCGAGGTCAGCCTCAGCCACTTAGCAAGACCATGTTTCAAAAATGGAAAAGAAAAATAAAGGGCTGGGGTGTAGCTTGGAGGTAGAATGTTACTGGGTTTGATCCCCAGTACCAAAAAAATCATAACTGATTTTGTAAGTTGGAGACTGTAACATCATAGTCCTGGCTAACATGACAAAGTGTTTATACTAAGGGAGGCCTTTTTTATATATTTTTAAATAAAATCCTCAGTTTGTCCTCACCATTAAGGGCAGTTTGTAGCCTCCATTTCACTCTTGTGGAAACAGGTGCAAGGAGGAATTTGCACCTGAACTCCCTGCCCCAGGCCCAAGGCAAAGTTTAAGCATTTTCCCTTTCATAACACCGCACAGCATCTCTACTTTGGCCCTTCCCTCATGGCTTTAAGGATTCTGCTCCTTCAGCATGATGTGCATCCTATGCAGACCATAGCAATAGCTCTACAAGAGTCCTCTCTGATCTTTTTAGTATTTGTAGCACTTAAGAGCACTGCTTCATGCTTGTGGATGTGCTGATGTATTTTCATCCATGAAAAAATTGGTCTTAGAGCAGAGTTCTGTTTGCAGGTCACAACTCCTGAACTTTGTCTTGATCAATATTTGGGTACATTTTAGGCACATATAAGGGCTTCATAAATATCTCCTGGGAGAGTGTGAACTGAGATAGGGGAGTCTGAATGAGTCTCACATCCAGAGAAGGCAGGGGCCTGGGCTCCAAGTAGAGAAGAGGGACGTGAAATTCTGGATTAACAGTCACCCTCAGTACTATGTGCCTCTCACTATAGAGATCTGGGGGCCATGGAGATCTGGCAAGACCTCTGTCACGTGACACAACTTGGGTCCAGTTTCAATGCTCAACATTACAGACAGTGGTACATGCTTCTGCTTGAGGTTACATAAGTTTAATATCTAAACTTTATTAAAGTAAAGACTTATACTCCAGTAATTGTGACTTTTTTCACTAATTAGATTGCTTACCAGAACACCAAGAGTGTGAAAAGCTAAGGATTTCCCTGTGATTTAGAATACCTTTCTTTCCTGCTACAAATACCTATGCTGTTCAACCTCTTACAGGACATTTATTCTAGAAAACTCTAAACTAAGAAGAATATCAGACAACTGAGGGCATGCTGTGGAGCTGAGGCTTAGCCTAGGACAAGCTGGGGGTAGATTCCACATCTCCTGTGCTGACCACTGTTGCTATCACAGCAAGTTGGACACCAAAAAATCTCTTAAGTAACATACCTTAAAAAAAGAGAGAAAGAAGCATATTCACATATTTTTCTATTCCTCTCCAAAGTTTTAGGTTTCTAACATTTATAATGTACTATAGTCTTGGATTGTAATTACCAAGATAAAAGACAAGCATATTTTTTAAAAAAATACGTTCCCTGGCAGAGGTGGCCTGACAGGTTGCTTTGGTCTGTTTCCACGTGTCCTCGATGAGGTGCATTGGCAAGAGCCTCTGATGCAACTTTCATCTCTCTGGAACCCAGGTCGTAATTTTCTGCAAAATGCTTCTACACTTTTCCATATGGGGTTTTCACATTTTCCATATCTTCCTGGGCCCAGTGAGGTCCACGTCTAAAACCTGGGTTAGTATTTTTACCTGAGTTTGGTCCTGCAGTCACCATTGGATTTATTATCCTCACGTGTTCCTTGACTTCCACCTTACCTGTGCCCATTTACTACACACATGCACGTGTGCATGTGCGCGCGCACACACACACACACACACACACACACACACACACAAGCACACACTATTAAAACTGTAGTGAACCTAGAAAGGTACAAAGGACTCTAGTTCAATGTCTAGATTCTTGGAGTAGTAGCGATATATTCTTGTACACCAAATGATGTTTGTCCATCCCATCCACTGGGAGATCCAAGAAGACACTTTGCCCACAAGTATATGATGTGAAAAAGACTTATGCTGAAGCAACATGCACCTTCCCTCTCCTCAAAGTACCCCCACCCACACACTCACAGCCTTTATCAGCCCATAGAGCGCAACCTGACCAATAGCAAAGCCCCAGCACAGCCCTTAAATTTCCACCTAAAGTGCCAGAGACCTCAGCCAAGTCCCTTCATCTGCTTTATCAACTTGTTCAACTTTAAAATTGTCCTCCTTCTGCCTGTTTCATAGGATGAAGCATTTTAATCTAAGCTTCCTAGGATGTCACTTACTATACTTTAACAATTATTTGCTCCTCGCCATGAGCAAGTGATCATTTACATTTCAGGGGTTTTGTTGTTTATCAAAAACCAAAATTATCATCTCCTTCTTTTAATCGTATTCTATCCATTGATCAGGAAAAAAGCAAATGTTTTCATATGGTGCAGTAAACAAAACTGTCACTGTATAGGTTTGAATCCTCATTTATGAAAACATAGACAAATCAAGAATTCTCAGTATAAAATAAAACAGAAACATTTTAATGGACTGTGCTAACTTTGCCTCCATCATTTATGATTCATTTAGTGTTTGAATTGTTAGTATGAACAGATTTTGTTTTGTTTAGGTACTGGGGATTGAATCCAGGGGTGTGCTACCTCTGAGCTACACCCCCATCCCCTTTTTTATTTTAATTTTGAAACAGGTTCTTACTAAGTTGTTGAGAGTCTTGCTAAGTTGCTGAGGCTGGCCACAAACCTGCAATCCTCCTGTCTCAGCCTTTCAAGTAGTGGGATTATAGGCCTGTGCCACCACGCCCAGCAGTATGCTCAGATTTTAAGTGTGTTCATGACTTTACATGGTATGCAAAAGAGAGAGGTCTGAGTGGGTTGTATGTTTCCTTGCTCATTGCACAGATCAACTGGTCCCTCTGACTAGCTAGCAGAATGCCTATTTTATCGAGCATAGATATGTGCCTCACTGAACAGCACTGTAAGTCAGTCGAATGGGCTATGAGTGTGGATGTCATGCAATGGGCCAAACCTCTAATGGAACTGTCTGCCCTTTGCTTAGAGTCATCCAAGTGTAATTGACTCTGGTGTTCCTCCAAGAACAATTTCCTTTTGGAACAAACTCCTTTTGGTAACAGACTGAATGATAGTGTGTGTTATGGGTTAAATTGTTTCTCTCCAAAATGCATCTGCTAAAGCACACCCATCAGCACCTCTGAATGTGAATTTGGGGCCTGTCTCCAAATAAGGCCACAAATAATTTACAGAGGTAACCGGGATGAGGTCATCAGGGTGAGCTATAATCTCCTATGACTGCCGTCTTTACAAAAAGAGGGAATTTGAACACAGAGATACACACCTGGGGAAGGTAAACTACATAGATACAGGGAGAAAGAGGATGGCCTTCTCCAAACCAAGGAGAAATCCCTGCAATAGATCTTTCTCTCCCAGATCTCAGAAGGAACCAACCCCAATGGCGCCTTGATGTTGGACCTGTGGCTCCCAGAACTGTGAGATGATTAACTTCTGATGATTAAGCCACCTAACCCATGGCATTTGGTCACAGCAGCACTAGCAAACTCACACTGTGAACAGTCTAACTGATAGGTTATTGTATATTTAGATTAATATAGTATACTTAAACAGTATAATTGATAGCAATGGTTAGATCTTACATGACGCCTACACTTCAGGTCAGCTGCATGCACTCATTATGATCTTGTTGTCTGCAGTAGTCAGTGAAGGTCTCCACCAGGGGGCAGATGTAGAGGTAAAGTATGAATAGAAAGGAGGCAACTTTTTGGACTGTGTGGAGAACATTCTTAGCAAAGAAAATAGCAAATTAAAAGGCTTCAAGGGACTTTTTAGTTCAGGAGAGTAAAGCAGAAGGGCGAGTGTGGTTTGATTATACTGACTGAGGAGAGCAACGCTAGTCAGGGTAGAAGAGATAAACCTGTTTGAAAACACACAGGACCTGCTCAGTATTCCCAAGCACAGCTTGACTTGCTGGCCTCAGCTTGCACACAGAAGACTTCTGCCTATATTCTTCTATACCAATACATTTCTACAAAACATTGTGTTTAGATTTGGAGAAAAACATATGCTTTTCTGAAGCCCACTCACAACCAAGTCCTCAAGTGCTCTTTCTAAGTAAGCTCTACAACAGTTTAGGGAGGAAGTGAAGGTAAAAGTTCAAGAAGAAAGAATTGATTCTTACTTCAGAAAAGAAAACCAAGGCCCGGATCATTTGGACACACATGGAAAGACACACATGAGTCATCCCTGGAGCTCATAAATCCTAACCCTCAGATCAGTATTCCTTCCTTCCTGACAGTTATATTAATAAGCACACCACTGATGATTTAGCATGAAGTGATATGCATCAGGGATGTCCAGCCATCGAACTCCTATTTATCCTTGAGGGTCCCAACATAAGTGTTCCTTCATCTAGGAAATCTTCCTTTTTATATGGAACCCAATAGCTCCTTCCTTCGAAATTCACCTTTCCAGGACCCCACTTTATATTTTCTATGAGAATTTCTTTTTCTTTATTTTTTTCCTGTGGTACTGGGGATTGAAACCAAGGGCCTTCTACCTCCATGCTACACCCCCAGCCCTTTTAGTTTTAGTTTTTTGAAACAGAGTTATGTGAGGTTGCCGAGAGTCTTGCTAAATTGCTGAGGCTGGTCTTATACCTGTTATCTTCCTGCCTATGCACCACCATGCCCAGCTTCTTTTTTTTTTTTTTGCGGTACCAGGGATTGAACCCAGGGGTGTTCTACCTCCGCGCTACACCCCCGGCCCTATTTTTTTTTATACTTTATTTTGAAACCGGGTCTCACGAAGTTGCGGAGGATCTCACTAGGTAGAGAGAGAGAGAACGAGACAGACAGGGGGAGAGAGAGAGAGAGAGAGAGAGAGAGAGAGAGAGAGCTGAGGCTGGCCGCGAACCCATATCCTCCGGTCTCCACCTCCCAAAGTACTGGGATTACAAGCGTGCACCGCCACGCCCCGCTACCATGCCCAGCTTCTATGTGAACTTTATTTAACATCCTTCCATAGGAAATGGCTGCCTTCTATAGCCAATGAATAAGCTGTGTGGAAGCACTGAATAAAAGCATTCTATGGATGTATTGGTCAGGGTTCACTAGATCAACAAAATTCACAGAATGAAAAAAAAAAAGAATTTATTAGATCAGCTCACAATGTAGTCCTGAGTTTCGACTGCACATGAAGAATCAGAGGAATCAGTAGCTGGTCGGGCAGTCTAAAAGCTGGAGTCTTAGGATTGAAGCAACTACCAATTCAGTCCAGTCCAAGATGTGAAGATAAGGAAGCTCTTCGGAGGAACGATGGTGAAGTTTCAGCTCGAAGACTGGAGGCCTACGATCTCAGACAAGAGCAGATCAAGAAGCTCTTCAAGGAAACGGCAGAGTTGGAGACCGACGATCTCAGCCGAGAGCAGATGCGTTTTCTTCAGGAAGAGTCACAGCTCCCTCTATGCGGCTTTCTCCTTCCTCTCATCTAAGTCCTGCACCTATCAGAACCCTCCTTCTGATAGGCAGGACTTCCGGTTCAATCTGCTGTTATACAACCAAAGTCACATGATCTTAGGAGGGTCAAGTTGACAAACCAGACCAACCATCACAAGTCCACCCCCTGTCAACTTGACTCCCAACCCAGTTTCTTTCAAATCACACCAATCTTCAAATAAATAGAATAACAATATCAAAATCATGCCTAACATGACAAAGCTATCCCACGTACAACCAGAAACGCACCAGTCACTTCCCCTGAATAGGAGGCAGGACCCCCTGAGTGATACTTATCCCTAATACCTAAATATTGACATAAGTCCATCAGTGTTATATTACATGATAAAGAAATAAGGGAGGAGATAAGATAGAGATATTTGCTTAACACATATAAATATATATACACAAACATATTTATAACAATTACAAACCTTGTTTCTGCAACTGGTTTCATGGCTGTAGGTGGTACCTATAACTACCTTCTTCTACTACCCATTCTGTATTTCCCCTACCTTCAGCCAGCACTTCAGCAGGTCTCAGTTCTTTACCTGGAGGGGTGACCCACACCTTCATTCCTGGAGGATCTGAGACATTTGCCATCCTGCCTGGATTAGATAGCTGCAGTTTTCCATTGATTTCAATAACAGGACATGGCAATACTAGGAGACGCCCCAAGGGATCTCCTGCCTTCCAGGTATACTTTTTCTTACTCCCATTATGGAGTAATAATCCAATCTCCCCTTGGTAATCTGGATCAATAACCCCAGCCAGCACCATAACTCCATCCTTAGCCTGTTGATTTAAAGGCATGAGGAGCCCAAAGTGGCCAGGGGGAAGTCTTAACTACCAATTCAATGGGACCATTATGGTGCCTCCTGGTGGAAGCATTCCTGCTTCCGGAACTAAGATCTGGAGGCCAGCAGAACATAAGGTTGAGGGGACAGGAAGCAAAAATTTTCCTAGTGGGTCACTAGGTGTAATGGTGAGTGGTACCATTCCCAGTTGGACTGCCAGTCTATGGACTAGCAGCTACTTTTACCCAAGAGAAATGGAATGCCCACACACAAACATGCATGCAAATTATTGCAGTAACTCTCTTCATAATAGTCCTCCAACTAGAAGTGACTGACTGACTGCCCATTGGCTGGTGAGTGGGCAGACAAAATATGGTAGACCCAAGTAACGAAATAAAAAGGAATGAACCACTGACATGCACTGCATCGTGGATGAACATCAGAAACATTATAGTAAGTGAAAGAAGCCAGACACAAGAGACCACAAGCCACGTGATTCACTTATATGAGATGTCCTGAGAAAGAGAATTTGTAGAGATGTAAAATAGATTAGTTGTTGCCTGGGGCTCAGGCTGGGATTGTGGATTATTACAAATGGGCATGAGGGATCTTATTGGAGATGAAAATGTTCTAAAATTGATTTATGGTGATGGGTGCACCAGCTGGTAGACTAGCTAAAAACCACTGAATTGTACACATGAAGTGGGCATATTTTATGATAATGTAAAATATACCTCAATAAAGTTGTTAGAAAGAAAGAATAAAAATAGTATCCAAATAGATGGGGGAGAGGTAGGAGGCAGGTGAGGCTGGAGGATGATATAACTCTGGTCCCCCAGTGATATACCCACATCATAGAAAGTTTCCGACACAACACTCCAAGGTTCTAAAGTTTAAAAAGTTTCAGAGTGGACTTACATTTCATATAATTGCCAGTATCTGAAATCAGCTTTACAAATGGTAATTAATCTGTTCTTATTTTGTGTGTAGAGGGATAAGAATCCTATATCCTCCTCTTAATATAAAGAATAAGACATCACACAAAATCTAATTGACCTATGGTCTTCCTCTACTCCCCCTGCCAACTACTTTTTAGCCTAAATGTAAAATCAATAAGTCCATATAACACTTGAAAAGGGAAATTAGTTCTATGCTATTGGAGAAGATGGTATTGGAGCCAGCATCCTTGCTCTGAATTTATTCATTGAATGTTTCCATAGAGAAGACTGTATGGTGCGTTCTCTCTAGAAATAGCTCATTAAAGCTTTTGCATAATGGATGGTGAAGCAGTTTCGCAAAAGAAAACATAATTAGTCACACAACTTCCTCCTTAAACCTGAATGACCAGACCATTTTCAAAAAAACAAGGCCATTCTAAATAGCATTAGAAGTGACCTTTTTTAGCGGAAAGGAGTCAGGGCCATTTCACTGTAGTGCATTTCAACGATCCAATGCAGTGTTCTCTTAGCATTACCCCCAAATCTACAAACTGTGTATCATGTTAGGTTTAGCTCTATTTAGAAAAGGAAATGCTTGAATTCAACCGGAAAAAAAAAACTGTTCACTCTAATCACGTAGAGGACTTTATTCTTCTTGGGAGCATCTGCCACACTCTGCTGTGGTCAGCCAGCTGATTTCCCTGTGATATTGAAGGAACGTTTGGGGGAAGTTCCTGAGTCTCCGGCACACTTTGCCCCAGCCACATTCATTTTCAATTGTCTTGGTCAGGGCTCACTAGAGTAACAGAACTCATAGAACATGTATATGGAAAAAGGTAATTTATTAAATCAGCTTACAGTCCAAATCAGTGTAGTCCCAAGTTTCTGACTGCACGAGGAGAGCCAGAGGAACCAGCAGCTGGTCAAATGGCCCAAGATCTGGAGTCTCAGAATCAGAGCAACTGCGAATGCAGTCCCAGTCCAAGATGGAAAAGCCAGGAACTCTCCAGAGAAACGATGGTGAAGATTCAGTTCAAAGAGCTGAAGGCTGATACCTCAGATGAGAGCACTCTTTCTTCAGGAAGAATCACACACGCCTTCATGCAGCTTTCTCCTTTTATCCAGGTCCTGTGCCTATCAGAACCATGCTGCCTACATTCAGGGCAGGACTTCCCCTTCAATCCGCCATTACATAAACCAATCATCCCATCAAAGCACCAAAGTTACATAATCTTAGGTGTTTCATGATCCAGTCAAGTTGACAATTTAGACTAACGATCACATCAATGTTGAGGAAAAGTCTATTTATTAGAAACATTTTTCTGGCCAAGGTAGGATTTGGGCTTTTTTTTTCTCTCCTACATAAATTGCTTGTGGTGTCATAGATCAAGTGCTCTAAATATTGTTTGGAATAACTTTGTGCATAATCTGAAGTTTAAAAGTTACACACATATACACCTGGTAGTGGGTTAGGAATTGTGACATATTAATTATGAAATAACCAGAATGCAACCTATATCAAAAAGATTTGGAAGTCATGGAAGATAAGAACCGGCAAGGGTGTTAGAGATCTTAATCGAACTCCCTTATTTTGAGAAGAGATTGAGGCCTGGAGAAGTTGATTGCTTTCCTAAGATATTAGCAACAAAGCAAGAACTGATGTGAAATTCTCTAGACTCTAGGTCCTGTGCTTTTTTGTCTATACCAAGCAACCAAGCAGCTGGCATCCCTACCCCTTCTTCTCAGCAGTCTTTGTCCAATAGACATGCTTTCTAATAAAACCTGCACCCATTCATTCATTCATTCATTCATTCATTTATATATACTTTTTTCAATAAGGATGTCCTAAATGATGACTGAGTTATATGCGGAGGTAGGGTCAATTCATAGAAACTTTGAAAGGATATAAAGGTAAGCCATTGTTCCTTTTCTACTTGCTGGGCATATGGAATCATTTGAACTGCTTATTTTGTCTATAAATCTCTAGGATAGTTCTTTGAATTCAGCAAGTATCTTCCTTGTGGTTAGAGAATGCCTAGTGTTCTTTAAATAAAATTTAAGAGAAATCACCTAGGCCATACATTTTTTTTTTATAAAGACTGTCCCAGTACTGGGCGAATTCCCACCTGAAGCACCCCTGTCAACAGCACTTTTCTACCTCAGCATTTATTATTGAGCATCTTTCTTGGAGAGAGGACTAGTGTCTAAGGGAGGGGTTGAGAAGAGTGGTTACATGGAGCCCTTCTCATTACGAGCTTATTAATGTTTAAGGCTGGGGCTTATTCATCCTGTAGTCCCCCACACTTGTCAGAGTGCCAAGGATCTATGAAAGCGTGTCAAGTTGAACAGGGTCTAGAACCCCAAGAGGTATAGATGTTTCCTATAAAAGAGATTCCCTGACATTGGTGCTCAGTAGAATAACCTATGATTTCAGAGTTATCATAACTGGCCAAGAGAAGATATTTTGGGGAGGGGACTTCTATAGTTTTGTAAAAACAATGGCTCGTTTGAAGAAATCGAGTTACAATGCCTGACATACTTGTAATTTTCTGCCATCACCAGAACAAATTATAGACAATAAATTAAAGGTCACAACATAAAATCCTTATATATACAGTGGATATTTTGGGATGCATTTTATGGATCACTGTTCTAAACTCTAGGGACTTAGTGGAGTGAGACAGCAAACCTGGTGCCTCCCCACTGTGCCCCTACCTGGTGGAGTTTGGCGGAGGATATTAACCTTATTCACAGAATCACACAAGCAATGGAAGCGCAACCGTGGCATGTTCCCTAAGGAGAGTTCAGGTCACTCTGGGTCTCTGGAAGGTACAAGGTGCAATAAGAGCTGATGATGAGGGGCTTGACCTCAGGAGGGATGTCAGAGATGTTCTCCATGAGGTAGGAGCACTGAGCCGAGATGTCGGAATTCACATCAATTGCAATGGTCGTGCTGTGAAGAAGGCAGGTGTTCTTGACATGAGGAGAGTAGCATGAATGGAAGCCTAGAACATTGTAGGACTTCAGCTTATGGGGAAGCAAAGGCAATTGTAGGCAGATCCATTAGGAACATTTTACAGTGTTTTAGGCAAGAGATCACGTGGCTTGGTCTTAAGGATAGTAGATATGGAGAAAAGTGGACAGGGCGAAGAACTACTTGGGAGTGTTTATAAGGGGGGCAGTAATGGTGGGATTTGAGGGGTGATGGAGAGGAAGGGGCCTGAGATAAACCCTAAGGGTATAGGTTACAAAATTAAATTATAGTGTTTAATTATTCATTGCAGCAGTGAACACCAGGGAATGATTATTTGGGGGCAAAGAACATGAATCTAGCTTTGGACACAGTGGGTTTGGTATCTTTGAGACATCTAAGAGGCGATGACTATCAGGAAGTTAGGTGGGGACTCCAATAGATTGGCTCTCTACCCAAGGTAGGTAACATGGCACAGATGGTCACTGGGATTTACATTTTACATCATTTGCTCGGCAGAGAGACTAATCTTGATGTCTCTGGTCTCAAGCCTGAAAGCCCTAGGGAAGTTTCTTGTTGACCTGGTTTGCATCCTTGGTCTAAACAGTTTTAGCAGGAAGTAGGTGTTCACAGGGTGATTGACTGAGCTACTGGTACCTTCCATGAGAGTAATATAGCTTTTGGAAAGGGACAGTTATCAAGAGTATGGGAAGGAGGAAAACAGATATCATAGCATTCCACTACAATAATGTGATGCTAATTAAATGTATGATACTAACTTTGTGGTGGATCTACATTTCCAGTAGTTTACATATCCCCAGGGGCTCTGAGATGTGTAGAGTGGGAGAACAAGGCAACAAAAAGCAGCAAATATAGACTAGAGAAATATACAGAAGAATACTCTGCCATGTGTATTATAGGGCAAGGCATTATCATTATCATTATATATGTATGTGCCTGTCTAACAGGCTGCAAAATTCCTAAAGGCTGGGATCACTTATTTATCCCTGTGTTTCCACTGACTATAAAAATAGCTGCCATACTATTGATGCTCAAAAATTCTTAATAAGCTACTTATTGAATAAATAATTAATAAATGCACACAAAAATTGGGGTCTGTATGATTTTGAACCATTCCCTTAACATTCCTAAGCCTCAGTTTTGCATCTGTATCCTGGATTTTTTTTTAAATTTTATTTATTATTTTTATATTCATTTATTGGTGCATTGTAATTATACATTTTGATACACATCGGTGTAGCAGCATCATACATGCACACATTGC
>PVJS01001620.1:15998-94922 GCA_004027185.1 Glis glis
ACATCCGACTTTTCACTCTTAGTGACTTACTAATTTCACTTAGCATAATGTTCTCCAGTTCTCTCCATCTTCCTGCAAATGATGTAATTTTGTTCGTCTTTATGGCTGCATAAAATTCCATTGTGTACATATCCCATAGTTTTGTGATGCATTCATCTGTCGATGGACACCTTGGCTGGTTCCAGAGTTTGGCAATTGTGAATTGTGCAGCCATAAACATAGATACACATGCATTAGTCTGGTAGTTTGGTTTCAGTCATTTTGGGTAGATGCCTAGAAGTGGTATTGCTGGGTCATATGGTAGGTTTATTCCCATTCTTCTGAGGATCCTCCACACTGTTTTCCACAGCGGTTGCACTAATTTGCAATCCCACCAACAGTGTAGTGGAGTTCCTACTTCTCCACATCCTCGTCCTGGACTTCTTGATATCTACTTTGTGTTATAGTTCTAAAATTTTATTTGTTCTGCTAAATCCATATTTGATGAATATTTAACTTTTAATTATCTGCATAAATATGTCCAGCAAGTTGATCACTTCAAATCCTGTTTTAGTTTTCTTGTCTCCTGTATATTGCAACCTGAGATCATAGACAGAGCACATGGTTTTTGCTTGCATGTATCTGAGTTCAACTTATAGCTTCTCTGCTCACTAATTCTGTGCCTCTGTGCAATTTATTTAATATTTATAATGAGTTCTTTTTAATTTACAAATTAATAAGAATAATGCTATATACATTGCAAGTTTGTTCTGATGGTGAGAGAAAAGGGATTTGTAGATACTAAAATGTAGTAGGCAGTCCATACTTGTCTGTTCCTGCTTTTCTCTCCTTTGTGCTTTGATACCAGTACATACTGGGGTTGGCCTCTAGTAATAAGAACATATTTGTTTATTGATTTTTGTTCAGTTAATCATACTTAATCTTTTATCCTGTTCTGTACACTTTGTATATTTCTAGTCAATTATTTTTATAAATGTTTCCATAGAATATCAGCATTCCAGAAACTAGACTGGTAATATCAAATAATACTGATCTTTTCCCAACTGTTAGGAAAAATAAGATTTTTCCCTGTTTTACTGAGGTATGATTGATGAGTAAAAAATGTATGTATTTAAGGTATATGGCATGATGATTTTATGTGTATAACATTGTGACCTGATCACCACAGTCAAGATAATTAACATATTCATCAACTCATATGGTTATCTTTTTTCTTGTGGTGAGAACACTTTTGATCTTTTATCAGGTTTCAAGTATACAATACATTATTATTAATTATAATCATTATTCTGTACATTAGGTCTCCAGCACTTATTCATCTTATAACTGAAAGCATATGTTCTTTGATCAATATCTCTTCTTTTCCTCAAACCCCAATCCCTGGTGACCACCACTATACTCTTTAACCATAAGTCAATCTTTTTTTTAGATTCTGCTGTAAATGTGACCGTGCAGTATTTACTTTCTGTGTTTGACTTACTTCACTTAACATAATGTTCTCCAAGTTCATCAAAATTGTTGCAAATGTTAAGATTTTTTAAAGTCTTAATAATATTCTATTGCTTGTGTGTGTATGTGTATATTTATATCACATTTTCTTTGTCTACTTATCTGTCAACGGACATTTAGATCGTTTTCATATAATTTAGGAGTGCAAATATCTCTGTGATATACTAATTATATTTACTTTGGATATATACTCAGAGTTGGGATTGCTAGATAATATGGTAGTTCTATTTTTAAATTTTTGAGGAATCTCCATACTTTTTTCTCTAATGGCTATACCAATTTATATTTTTTTGCTAGTAGTACAAAAGGATTCATCATATCTTCACTAATACTTCCTCTCTCTCCCTCTCTCTCTGTCTCAATGATAGCCATTTTAACAGGTATGAGGGTTACCTCAGTGTGGTAGTATGGATATTTCCCTAATGATGAGTGATGTTGAGTATTTTTGATAGATTTAGTGTCCATTTGTATGTCTTCTATTGTAAAATGTCTATTCAAGTTCTTTTTTTAATTCCTTGAGGTACAAAATTAGCTTGCTTATTTCTTTGTTTTTTTTAATGTAGGTATTCATCACCATAAACCTCCCTTCTAAAACTGCTTTAATTGCATTTCATAAATTTTGTTATGCTGTGCTTGCATTTTCATTTGTCTCAAGATATTTTAAAATTTTCCTTTAAATCTTTTGACCCATTGATTGTTTAGGAAGATGTTCTTAAATTTCGATGTATTTATGAATTTTTTTGTTTTTTTTCCCGTTATTGATTTCTAGGTCCATATTGTCCTGCTTGGAGAAGATGCTTTATATGATGTTAATTTTTAAAATTTGTTAAGACTTGTTTTGTGGCCCAACATATAATCTATCCTGCAGAATGTCTTGTGTTTAAAGCAGAGTATTAAAGTCCCCTTATAATTGTGTTGCTGCCTATTGCTCCTTTTATATCTATTAATATTTGCTTTATATTTATATTATGTATTCTGATTCTTTTATATCCCCTGGTCAGTTGGCCCCTTTATCATTATGTAGTGAATTTATTTTTCTCTTGTTACAGTTTTTTAACTTAAAGTCTATTTTGTCTGATATAAGTGTAGTTACTCCTTCTCTGTTTTGATTTCTATCTTAATGCAATATCTCTTTTAATCTTTTGATGAAGTATATGTCATTTTTTCAGTTAATGTATGTCCTTAAGGCTTCAGTGAATCTCATGTAGGCAAAGTTTGGTCTTTATTAAAAAAGCATTCATCCACTTTCTCTTTTGTTGTGTAATTTAGCCCATTTACATTTAAAGTAATGACTAATAGGTAAGTACCTCTGTGGCCATTTTGTTAATTGTTTCATAGCTGTTTTGCAGATGCTGTGTTTCTTAATTGCTCCACTGATGCCCACCCTTATGATTTGATGGTTTCTTATAGTGGTATAATTTGGTTCTTTTCTCTTTATCTTTTGTGCATCCACTATAGGCTTTTGCTTTATGGTTACCACAAGGCTTACATAAAATATCTTATGATTGTAATTGTCTCCTTTAAGCTGCTAATAACTTTGGACTCACACAAAAAGTTGTACTCTCATCAACCCCCTCCAATATTTTCTCTTTTTAATGTCTGCTACAGAGGAGCTGGCAGTGGGGCTGTGGTTGACTGCCTGCTCATGGCAGCACACTCAACAGCTGGTGTGCATGAATCAGAGGCTGCTGGGGCCAGTGGTGGGAATGTGGGCTGTTCTCAGGCATGTGTGTCATGGTAGAGCTCTGTCCTCATCTGGGCATCAGTGGCAGTGACAGTGAGGGCACTTCTGGTGGATGGGGAGGAGAGAGGTGGTGTTTTAGACACTGCAAGACCCTCAGCAGTGAAGCCTGTGTGGTCTGTGCTGCTGCCATGCTGCCTGTTGGTTTCCTCAGTGGTGACAATGGCTGTGTCCTTTGTGGAGCAGGCCCCTGGGTGACAACTGTGAACACTGTGGGGTTGTCAGTAGTGAATGCTGTGTGTTCGTGTGTGTGTGTGGGGGAAATCCATGGTGGCTGTGAGGTCTGTTGAACTCCTCAGCAAAGAAGGCTGTTGGGTCCTCTGCAGCGAAGGCCACTGGGGATGACTGCTGGTACTGTTACCCCCTCCCTTTTTCTTTGTTCTATCTCACCCCAGATATCTCAGCTGTGACATTCTCTATAGTGTTCTGAAGTAGAACCTCTGGGCAGTGCCTGAAGGACCGGGGATGCTGGTGGTCCATCTGTTCTCCCTTTTCTCTCCCAGGGTAACTCACAGCTAGAGAGTCCCCTCTCCCAGTGCCAGCTGGGGGTGGGATAATGCAGGCAAAATAAAACTGCTCTTTCTACCATGTCTGTGTGGTTATCCCTGGGGTTTTTGCTCTACTGTGTAAGCTGGACTCCTGAGTTCTCTAAGAGCTATTTTTTTGTTCACAGATAAGTGTCTAATTGTTTTTTTTTATGGGTGGAGCAAAGGCTGAGATCCCCTACTCAGTCATCTTGCTCAAATAAAAATATCATTTCATTTTCAAGTTTTTATTTTATAGAGTATTCTCAAAAAGTCTTGGAACTTCTGCTTGTTAAAGAAAACTAATCAAG
This sequence comes from Glis glis, assembly GCA_004027185.1. Classification (NCBI taxonomy): domain Eukaryota; kingdom Metazoa; phylum Chordata; class Mammalia; order Rodentia; family Gliridae; genus Glis; species Glis glis. The sequence continues at coordinate 20,084 of PVJS01001620.1, forward strand.
ATTAGCTGAAAGTCTTTTTCATGGATTTAAATTTTGTTCAGTAAGATATTTCTGAGTATTAATAACATAGCAAAACTGTGAGGTGTTACTGTAATCTTGGGTCCTTGATATTGGAACATTATGACTGGGTGTGTATAAGGGAATGGGGTAGACAGGAAAATAAAAAGTCTTTGAAGTGATATGAACATGTGTTGAGTTTTGAATATAAATCTAAATTAGAAGGTTGAAGAAGATACAGAGCTTGCCAGGAAAAGGGGCAAATAAGAGTGAGGTGTGAGCTACCCTCTTCAGTCCTGGTGGTAACTTAGGTTATAAGCATGTAGTCATCTGCTGCCAATAAAATTAAATCGCTTTATTGGCTTTCAGGGCAGATTAATTAGACAATGCCTGCCATTCCTAATGGAGGACTAGGAGACCCAGTGACAACTACAGATTAAATCATATCACTTCTGAGTGAGCTTACAGGTATCTCATTGTATCTTACAGGCACCTAATACCTTGGCATCTTCTTTCAAAGCTGTGCTTTTCTGCAGTATCAGAGGATGGTGTTGATGCAACATGATATAATCTTGATGTATTATCCTTGGCTATCTGTGTGCCTTGTATTAATGTGAGCATTCATAAGTTAATAAAAGATTTCTATGATTTTCATTCTTTAAATAAGTTCAAAAGGAGACAAAACATATGGAAAATCAGGATAATGGCACACTACCAAAACTGGATTGAAAACACAAACAAAGGGAAGCTAGGCTAATACACATTTCAGGAACGGGTATGAACCTTAAAGCCATAATGAAAATACCTGTTGGTCGTCACTCTGGCAGGCCTGATATCATTTGATTCTCACCTTGACCTCATGTAGTGAACACCAGTCCTCTTTGCTTTTTTAGAGAAGAGAAATGGAGGTATGAAGAGCTTATGTAATTTGTCATAAGTGGTATAGATAGCAATTGTTAGAGCTAGGATTTGAACATGGGAACTAAGGTTTTAAAGCATCTGCTCTTACTCTCTATTTCTTTGTGTTCTCATTTTATTTGAGGGCAGTGACACTTTCTTCTGTAACTGATTATCTTGATCGTTGGCCCAGGTTTTTCTGAACACTATTCACATGTCAGTCACTGAACATGTGTCATAAGTTGGACAAGGCTGTAGCTGTCTCTTCATTCCCAAGGAACTCATTCCAGTTGGGAAAATTTTACCAGACATGTTTCACCCCTACTATGTCATTTGAACTGCACAGATGGCCAGAGGGTTGCATCTGTCTCCATTTCACAGAGTGAGAAGCTGAGGCTGAAAGAGGCCACATGACTTTATTAGAATAGTTTCTGGCAGTTGGTGAGCAGAGTTAGGGCTCTTATCCTTTTTCAACCCAGGAATAAATGTTACTGGACACTTTCAAACAATAAACTTGTAGCTATGACTCACAATTGAGAAGGTAAGTAATCTGGATTAATTAACTTAACATTTTGGAGTCTCAGTTTTCCCATAAAGTGAAAGGCTTAATCATATGATTTGAGGTCCTCCCTTGTTCTCATGTATTATAATTACAGTCATACGCCAACTAATTATTCAAAGTGGGGATATTGCTGATGATTAAACATGTGTTTTTAAAAATGTTATATTATTAGTAAATTCGATGCATTTTAGTCAAAGTCAATAAGACCATCTCCACTGAGAAATAAGAAAAGAGAAATGAGTAATTCTCTGGTTACAAGGATTGTAGAGTCTCATGGGACTGAGAAAGGCAACATAAATAACTGTACTTGGGATCCAGGCTTGAGCCTGTATTTGATTATTTGTAGAAATCAGTCCTGATGACCTGTTCATGAACCAACAGCTGGGATGACCAGAGCTTCTGTGAATGTGGCATCCAAGTGTCTTACAGTAAGGTGATGGCTTTTCCATGGGCAATTTGGTATGAGGACAACCTCAACAATCGGAGTCTAATGCATATCCACTCTGCAGTCTATTCATGGCCTATGTCTAAGTCTTAGGGAAATGGTAGCAACTAGTAAGACAGTAAATGAACATTTTATCCCTTCTGTAATTAAAACTCTATTATATGGAGAAAAAAGGCAACACTGATTTAGAACCTATGGTCAGAAGGTAACACAAATGCAGGAAGGGTTTTCTTTGCTCATGTTACTAGAAGATGCTCATGATAGGCCTGAAAATGGTCTCAAAAACAGGTATGTCCATATCCCAATTCATAGAAAGTGTGATTTTTTACCTTATTCAGAAAAATGGTGTTTTCCAGTGTTAAGAATCTTGAAACAAAGAGGCCAATCTGAATTATCTGTCTGGGTTCACATTATCATGACAGGTATTCTTAAAAAAAAGATACAGGCGATCATCAAGAATACAATCAATAATAAATGGTTGTGAGGATATGGGGAAAAATGAATGCTTATACACTGTTGGTGAGATTGTAAATTAGTACAACCACTATGGAAATCAGTATGGAGGTTCCTCAAAAGACTAAGAATGAAACTACTACGTGACCCAGCTATATCACTCCTCACTACCTTTCCAAAAGAATTAGAGTATTATAGTTATACATGCATACTCATGTTTATAGCAGCACAATTCACAATAGCCAAATTATGGAGCCAACCTAGGTGTCCATCAACAGATGAATGGATAAGGAAAATGTGGTATATATACACAGTGGTTTTACTCAGCCATAATAAAGAACAGAGTTATATCATTTGCATAAAAATGAATGGAACTAGAGAACATTATGTTAAATGAAATCAGCCAGACCCAGAGAGTCAAGGGCCATATGTTTTCTCTCATATTTGGAAGCTAGAGAGAAAATAAGGAACAAAAAGTACTTCATGATAATAAGAAGAGACATTAGTAGAAGAGCGGAAAGGGCCTGGGGGAGAGGGGAGAGGGGAGGAAAACGGAGGCTCAAGGAAGGAAACAGATTAGATAGTATTATGTTCATATATGAAGGTATCACTACCAAGGAGGGAGGACAAGGGTAGTGGGATGGGGTCAGGAGGGAAACCCATCAAGAGATATGCGCATATATAAAGGTATCACTTTGAAACTAAATATGATGTATACTTATATTGCACCATAAAATTCTAAAAATGAACAAGCAAAAAAGATGCACAGAGGAGAAGGCAGGGTGGATATGAGATACAATGCAAGGAAGTCAATAAACACCAGTGGCCACCAGAAACTGAAATGGAAAGAAGAGACAATAATTCTCCTCTAGTGCCTCCAAGGTGGGGCGTCTTGTGGACACCTTGAGTTGGGACTTCTGCCCTCTAAAACTATGGGGAAATACATTATGGTTGTTTTAAGCCATTTGATTTGTGGTAATGGCACAGACATGGTAGCCATCATGATAGGACTCAGTAGAAGTGAAGGTGATGTTGACTCCAGGAGGCTGTGGTGGATTTCCCATGGTAACTGTCAGGAGGAGACGCTGCTTGGAAGCCCAGTACAACCCAGTGGAGAGGTTGGAAGGCACCCTTTTTGAGCAAGGACTGTGAGTGTGGTTCCAGTTATACCCAGGGATTAGCAAAGCCTGGGAAGTCCTGGGTAATCTCTCTAGAACACAAAGCATGCCAAACTCTCAACTGTGGTTTCCAAGATCTAGTAAACAATCCATGTATCCTTAATATGAATATTACTTTTAATGTTTAATCTCTCATTGGCACATAATTCTAAGATCAACTGGTTTGACTCCATCTTTACTATGTCACATGGAGCATGTTTTTCTAGGGTTTCTACAGTTTGAGAAGAGAGAGGTAGAGGAGGCACATGACTCTCAACTTTCTTTAACTGAAAATAATGCATATCACTTTTGATTATGGTCCACTGACCATGGGGCCAGTCAAATGACCTCAAATCAACTGCAAAGGAGGCTGGAAAATGTTGGAGAAACCATATATATTTGGCCTCAAACCAATTATCTTTGCCACAAAAGGGCTTGAATTGTCAATCTTTATTAATTTATTTTCCACTGTGAGAGCTGAGCTATTATTGGATGCACAGTGACATTAATCAGTGATTGCTCCTTGAGCTAATTGGTTCAAATATAAAACTTGCTTCATGTTCAAGTTGGAGTCATGGCCTCTGTGTGTTCCATAAGACAGAATTCTGGTAGGAATATTTGGTTTTCATAAATTATAGTTATAATTAAGCAAGGAAAATAATCAGTGAATCATTTTGAGAGTACTGGGGATTGAACCCAGGGGTGTTCTACCTCTAAGCTATACCCCAGATCTATTTTCCTTTTTTATTTTGAAACAGGGTCTCCATAAGTTGCTGAGACTGGCCTCAAACATGCAATCTTCATGTCTCAGCCTCCCAGGTACTGGGATTACAGGTGCACTGCACCATTCCCAGTTTAGTGAACACTTTTTTTAATAAAAATAAATGGGAGAAAAATTACAATATTCTTAATGAATTTCAGACTTTGCTGGATTATGTAGTAAAGGTATCATTTTGGCAGTCCCAATCATCTTTCTCAGGTAAGGCCATTTAAACACACAGCATTATCAGATGCTGTAACAACAGTGATGCTAGAAAAGAATGTGGTTTGTTCTTCAGTCGTAGCACATCTCCCACAGTAGGCCCAGGGGAAACTAAGAACTGCAGGTTTTTCTGCCTATTAAAAGGAAGAAGAAGATGGAGAAGGAGGAGGAGGAGGAGGAGGAGGAGGAGGAGGAGGAGGAGAAGACCATTTTGTGTGTCACCTATAGGGCTATTGCTAGGTACTTTGCATTTAATTTTCCCATTTGGTGATCACACTAAACCTGTTTGGTAAGCATCATTGTTCCCAAGTTACAGCAGGGAAAACTGAGGCATCAAGGTTGTAAGTAACCAGCTGAGTCTCCCTATATTTGATTTTCCCATTCTTCCCTCCAATCGTGTGTTTCTTCCCTCTTTAGAAAACTAATCTCTTCCACTGCATTGGTGGTGGGTGCTGCTGGTAGAGTAAGGTTGCTATTGTCTAAGGACCATGCGAATATAGAAATGGATCTCAGATCATAAGCAACAGAAAATATATCCCCCTTTGGTGGGTCTTTTGCAAATAATCTATTTGTTTTTGTCAAGGACAGGTTTTGGTTTCATGGGATACGACTTTGTTTTCAACGACTCATTAAAGAAAGATGACTTATTGCCCTGTTTTCTAAATCTAGTCACAGACCACAATCACTTGCAGGAAATGGAATGTTTACTTGAGTTTATTATACAAGGCTCTGGATATGAGCTGTGGGATTTTTACACCTCATAGCAACGGTATTACAATTTATTTACAACTTCATGTTGGCAGCTGCACAAACTCTTATGAAAAAGGACAATCACACCTTGGGGACCAGTAATTATAGGCAAAGGTATAAATTGGGCAAAGAAGTGTAAGCATTTGGCCCTTAAGTTGAAGAGAATAGAAACAGCTCTGGCAATTGGACAGAAAGCCAGTCTCTTGTTCGTTATGAAGCCATGAACTAATTAAACTGAACTTGTCAGAATAGACAGATGAATAGATTGAACTGGATTTTGGCACTGGCTGGTCCCACGCTCATGAAAACCAAGTTGTTTTAGTGATGTCATCATTTGGAACTTCTAACTATGATATCACTTTTGACAGAATTAATGTGGAATTAATACCATATGTACAAGCATTAATAGGTATTGACTTTGAACACTGAGTGATTATTCGAGGTTGGTTTCCAAAGGATAGCTTTGAGACATGTCTTCGGAACATCCTGTTATCAGATGTCAAACTGAGATTAGACTTTAATTTCAACACGTTTGTTAGAAAATTTCTGAGACAAATCCATGTATGTATTTCTAGGAAATATTTTATTGGAACATGGGTTGAGACATGCTTTAATATTGAGCGAGGGGATGAGAGAATTTAAAAATTAAGTTCATAGTTCACTTAAAAGGAATAGCCCAGAAGATTTTTTTTTCAGTGAAACTTTTGGATTTTAGGTAAAATTAAAACTAAGACATGAGATGCTCCTAATGGTCAAAGTAGTGGTTGTGTTTTCTGTTTTTCCAGAGCAATTGCACATTCTCACTTCCTTTTCCCATACTTGCAGACATTGTCTGGAGGAAATCTATCTTATGTCCATCACAACCAAGTTCTTTTGAATTTTGGGGGTGGTATGAGTTATAGTAGCATTTACTTATTAAGCAAATAATTACTTAATGCCTTCTATAGTCTAATCACTCTTTATGTCTCTCCAGATTCCTCACAACTAATTTCTTGCACTTGTGTAGAACTGGGACCTCATGGTTATTGTAGCACAACAACCATGTATGAGTTGATCAAGAAGCAAAGGAAGACCCAACGAGTTCAATATGGTACCCTTAACAAAGAGCGCAGCTGGTGTTGAGCCAGGTCTTCTTTTGAATAGTGCAATGTAACTCATCTAGCAGGATTTTCAATCCTTTCAACAGTCTCCTGTACAGTGAAAGAGGCTGAGGTTTAGAGGGATTCTCTTACCAAGGATTGAGCTCATACCCATCCAAATTCAAAGATTATCCTTTTTGTATCAGGTTGACTTGACTCCCTACTGCTTCTTTTACTTTCCAGAAAAGAAGCAGATATATCAGATGCAGAGAAAGTAGATAAACCTGTGTTCATGGCAGGAAGACATGGAGGACAGGAAGCCCTTGGATCCAGTGCTGTCTTGGTCTCATGGCTCTGCCTGCCTTTGCATCTCACAGCCTCTTCACATGGGTTCCTCCTCTGGGATGCCAGCGTTCCTTCTCAGGAGGTCCTATCGATGATCAACCTCAGTCAGTGCTACGAAATTGTGTTTCAATGATTGTTATAATTATTGAAACAGGATGTTTCTCACTGGTTCAGGTCAAGTGCCTTTAATAGACTTTATGGGTATAAATGAGTATTCTATAAAATAGATGTGATTTCTGAGAAATTTTAGCTATCCAGTGCAATATTATCATAAAGGGCATTCTTTCTCTTTAAAATTATTAGAAATAAGGTGAAAATAGAATCCATATAGAACCAGCAGCATGAATTCTGGAATAAAGCTGTCCCACCAACTTTGTCAGTCACTTAGCTGTGATGCTAAGTGCAAGTGATGTAAAGCAAGAAAACAAACTTTCTAAGCATTAGTTTCCAAAGAGTGGGAAAATAATACCTCACTCTGTAGGTTGTTCTATTAGATTTTAGAGCTTTCATGACAAAGTACCACAGACGAGGGCACTTAAACAACTTAAACTGTTTTGTAGTTTGGGATTGCTTCTTTCTGAGAGTCATGAGAGAGAAAGCTTCTGGCATTACTGTCAACGTTTGGCAGTCCTTGGCTGTAGAAGCACCACCTTGATATCTGATTTCAACTTTACATGATGTTCTTCCTAGTTGAATGTCTGTGTTCACATTTCTTCTTTTGAAAAGGCTATATAAATTATACTGTAGTAGGACCCACACCAATGGCTTCAACTTTAAGTACTTTTGCAAGGACCTCATGCCAAGACCGTCACATTTTGAGGTATTGTGCTTCAACATATGAATTTTAGGGGAAACAATTCAACCCACAACAATTGTTCATGGAGAAAAACAATGAGATAATGCATAGTCAACAAACGCATGGTGTTCTGTGCTACGAGGGCCTCATTCCTGTTGGTTTGGAGTTAGGTGGAGAATTTAAAATGTGGAGTTGATTTCTTTATGGCTCTGCACAGAAACTTTATCACAAGCACTGGAAGCACAGAGTTTGCATTCATTAATTACTGTTTTCTCACAGTTCCCTTGGACTTTTCCCTTAGTTTGTGAGCTTTTGAGGAAAGTCCAGCCTGTCAAACAGCCCAGTACGTCTTACCCAGACACCTGCTTTGGATTCAAGTGTTTCCCTCCAGACAACACCCCAGGGTTTTGTAACAGATGTGTAAAATGTTCCAGGCTACCTTTTCATCATTTATATTAAATTAAAGCAAAAAAAGAACTACATGAAAAGTTTTCCCTAATGCATTCTCTACAAAAAGCATATTAGTGTTTCATTAGAAAGATCAGGCTAAGTTTTATGAAGAAAGTAATAGATATAAATGATAACTGCAGGAATAACCACGTATTAGATACCTAATCTCATCTAGACATATCAATATACCGAGTGGTTTACACAAAAACTAACCCTAGAAAGGAAATATTGTACAGATAAAGACATTGAAACTTAGACTGCCTCTGCCACTGACGGTCAATGGCCAGCAAGTGTCCGGAGCAGACCTCACGGTCACTTGTGTTTGCTATCTGTACTCATTCCACAGTCCAGTAGCAAAAAGGATAGGGTGAATGTCCACTGAGTGGGAGAGATTCTTGTCCCCTGGGCCCACACCTATTACCCTTATCATCTAGTATCTCCCACCTCCAATTTCCTCATAGGAAAGATGGAGGCAATAATATCAATTGCATGGAGGATTTCACAAGGATTGGATGTAAGAACCTATGATAGAGGATTTATCTCATGCTAGGGGCTCAATGCATTTTGCTGAAGAAATAAGACAATGAATAAATGAATGAATGAATGAATGATTAAATGAATGAAAAAGTTGAGGATTAAACACAAGTTTATTAGCAAATACCAGGAAGTGTAATTGGACATAACTGCTAGATTTAATTTTCTATGACTCTTGAAAATATGTAAAAAGTAGAATCTATCCAAACAAATCCAGTTTTGAAGCTATTCTTGAACATTTTTAGGGGTGAAGCAATGTGCTAAGCCATTGAGGAAAGTCTTATTATTCCTTCCAGTATAAGAAGTAATGAGGTAGACATTATCACTTGGTTTTCATCTTCTCCACTGTTAATCTGCTAATGAGGCACAGAGTAATAAAGTGATTTGCTTGAAGTTACCCAGCTTGGTCATGTCACGGAGCCAGACTTTGAACACAGACAGCAGAGATGCTCCCATCCACTGTGCTCACACAGCTTCCCAAACAGAAAGATCAATGGACTTGGAAGCTGGAGATAATTCTTAGACACTCTGATTTGCTCCTTATCAGTTTGTGCAGCATTGGGCAAGATGTTTGGCCTGTCCAAGCCTCAGTTTTCTCCTATATAAAATAGAGATTTTATCTTATCTACTTCATAGGGGTGGGGTGAGAATTAAATGTGCTGACCCCTAATAAAATCTTAGAACAGTTCTTGACAAATAATAGGTGCTTGATAAATGTTCACCACCAATATGGTTATTATGATGAGCTATTTGAGGGGAATAAAGTCACAGTGAGATGTTAAAGTCCTCTAGTCCCACTCTTTGTTACATGGCTTAGGATTTATAGCAATACTCAAACATTTCAGGACCAGAGAAGCTTGCTTGATTCAATGTCTTGGAAAGTGATCATTTAAAAAATAGTTTTCTGTAAAGAAACAAGGCTGCAGAATTTTTTTTGTAAATAAGTTCTCTTCTAGAAGCATATTTTCAATGCTTCATATGGAATTAGGCTGAGTCTCCTTTAAAATTTTCTTTGATAATTTTGCAAAAATGGACATTTATTTACCATATTTCAGACACTGTTTTAAGCATCTGGCATGTAGTATCATATTTAACTCTTAGGGTAAGTCAGTGAAATAATTTTCTTACATTCTTTATTATACATATGAAGAAACTAAGACAAAAAAGTCTAAATAACTTGCCAAAGTCACTCAGCTGATACAAATGGGGGAGCTGGGATTTGATCCCTCAATGTCTGACCAGGAACCTACTCATATAACCATTCTCATTAAATATTTCTATAGCACTAAGATTTATATTAATCCAAATGATAGAAAACATGTTTCTATTCCTTTGTACAATCAAAATTAATTCTAGTTTCTATGCTTGGACCAAGTTTATGATATCAGTGGACTGAATACCTTAACCCAAAGTCTTTAGTGTTAAAAATAATCCCAAATTTTGATATTCTTTCTGTGGTAGCAGGACAATGACCCTCCAACCCAAAGAATTCTAGCTACTACTTCCCCAGATTCTGTGAATATGTTACATCTCAAAGGGTGCTTTGCTGATATTAGATTAAGGATATCAAGGTAGGGGTGATTCTGGACCATCCAGGTGTTCCCAGTGTAATCACAAAGATTATAATTGGAGGGAGGTAATCAAGAAAAGGTGATGTGTGGACAACGACAAGGGGAGGGAAGAGAACAAGAAAAGGTGATGTGGGGACAAGAGGAAGGAAGAGAGACAGATAGATGGAGAGAAAGAGACAGAAATTTGAGGATGACATGCTGCTGTCTTTCAAGACAGAGCTAAATGGCCATGAGTCAAGAGATGACAAAGGCCTCAAGAAGATGCAGAGGGCAAGGGAAGGGATTCTTTTTTTGGGGGGAGTACCGGGGATTGAACGCAGGGGCGTTCTACCTCCGCACTACACCCCTGACCCTATTTTTTATACTTTATTTTGAAACCGGGTCTCACTAAGTTGCAGAGGGCCTCACTAAGTAAAAAGAGAGAGAGACAGGGAGAGAGAGAGAGAGAGAGAGAGAGCGCTGAGGCTGGCCGCGAACCCAGATCCTCCAGTCTCCGCCTCCCAAAGTACTGGGATTACAAGCGTGCGCCACCACACCTGGCAGGTGGGAAGGGATTCTTCCCAGACCCTCCAGTAGGAATGCAGCTCAGCAGACCTATTTTGGACTTTTGGCCTCTAGAAGTGTGAAATTTAGAATAACAATGTGTTATGTTAAGCTTCTAGATTTGTAGTAATTTGTTACAACAGCAATAGGAAACTAATACACTCCCCTATGACACTTTCAGTGACTTGGGTGCAAATCGTATGGGTTATCCCTTTCTTCCTCACTGACAGTTTTTTCCATGCTCAGAAATAAAGGAGAATGACCCAGCAATCCCAAAGTGTGTGGGAAAAAGAAATGAAAACAAATGTTGCCGTTAAAACTTACACACAAATACTTACAGCTGCATTATTCATGATAACTAAAATGTGGGAACAGCTGAATGTGTAACAATTGGTGAATGGATAAACAACATAAGCCGTGTACATCTGAGACATTGTTCATCAATGAAAAGGAATGAAATGTTGATAAAGGCTAAAACTTAGGTGAATCTTGGAAACATTATACTAAGTGAAGGGAGTCAGTTACACAGGACCTCAACTGTATGATTCCATTTATGTGAAATGCCCAAATATAAACAGACAGAAATATATTAATGGTTTCCAGGAGCTGGGAGTAGGAAGCGGGGGAGGGTGAGTGACTACTAATGGATCTGAAGTTTCTTTTTGGACTGATGAAAATGTTTAAAACTTACGTGTAATGATGGCTGTGCAACTTTGTGAATATGCTAAAAATCACGAAACTGTGTTCCTTAAAAGAGGGAATTTTATAGCATGTGGGTTGCACCTCATTATTAGAAAAGATGAGGCTTATTATACTGAAAGCAGTGGGTACCCCAATGTTTTGTTTGATTGGTGTATTAGGGTTCTCCAGAGAGACAGAACAATTGGATGGATGGATGGATGGATGGATGGATGGATGGATGGATGAACACAAAATGAGATTTGTTATAAGGAACGGGTGCACATAATTATGGAAGCTGAGAAGTCTCATGGTCTGCTATCTGCAAGCTGGAGACTCAGGAAAGCTGCGGTGTAGTTAGAAGCCCTGGGAGCTAGTCAATGGCATAGATACCAACAGATACCAACATGGATCTGAAATTCTGGAGAATCAGGAGCACTAAGGGTAGGATCACTGTCCGAGCTCAGTCAGGCAGAGAGCAAATTCGACCTTCCTCCACCTTTTTGTTGTATTCAGGCTCTCCATAAATCTAATGATGTCCAACCACATTAATGAGAATGGATCTCCTGTACTGAGTCTACTGATTTAAACAGTAGGCTCTTCCAAAAACTTTTGCACAATGCACCCCAAAATAATATTTAACCAGATAATAGCTGAGCATCTTACGATACAGGGAAGTGGGCATATAAAGTTAACTATCACAATTATCCTTGTGTGATCTTCTTGGCACTTGTTTTGATGTCCTTTGTCCTCATAATGGAGAAACCACCCTGTTTGGGGATAGTTTGGGGATAGACCAGTATCTAGGAAGAGAAAATCACGAGTCAAATCAGCATTTTGCTAGGTGGAACCTGTGCTATCTCGCTTAATCCCTAGAAGAACTCTCTGAGCATGGGAGTGCCATCGAATTGTGCAGATGACAGATTGAGGACCAGCAAGATGCCAAAATGCGCCGGGCGTGGTGGCGCATGCTTGTAATCCCAGTACTTTGGGAGGCGGAGACCGGAGGATCTGGGTTCGTGGCCAGCCTCAGCTCTCTCTTTCTCTCTCTCTCCCTGTCTCTCTCTCTCTCTCTCTACCTAGTGAGACCCTCCACAACTTCGTGAGACCTGGTTTCAAAATAAAGTATAACAAATAGGGCTGGGGGTGTAGCGCGGAGGTAGAACGCCCCTGGGTTCAATCCCCGGTACCGCAAAAAAAAAAAAAAAAAAAAAAAAAGATGCCAAAATGCAATTGATGAAGGCAGGATATGAACCCAGGCTTTGCAGCTTCCCAAGACTATGCTAATATAGTGATCCTTTATTTTTCTTTACTGGTTTGCTCTTGGGAAGCAATTTGAGAAAGAACAGAAATTAAGAGGATCATTTAGAAGAGGAGCAAGAACTTAAGAGAGACATTGGGGTGGTGGCGAGTAGAGCTGTCAGGGGATCTCTGGCTTGAGCTTGGTGTCCACTGATTGTCTTACAGATACCTCCAACCGCTGTACCCCAGTCCCAGAATGCAGATGATAATATGACCTTGCTGAATTATGATTTCTACAAAGCATTTAAATTAGTGCCTGACATATAATACACATCACAGAGGTAGCAATTCACATTTTTTTCATTATTTAAATCTTACTTTTTTGTATTCTTCACCCAGGAAAGTAAATTTTTGCTCAATAGATAGGGCCAGATATAATAGGAAAAGGCCAAAAGTGTCTCAATTATAGGCATCTCAAAGAAGATAGGCAAGATGGTCCTGCCCCCTCTTCCAATGTGGATAATAGAGATACCCAGTCCCCCAGGCAACACACATACGTCCTCTCTCAACCCCCCACTGCAACTTAACTCTCAAGTTTTTGCTTACCTCTCAAGTTTCTTTGCTTACCTTGTGCTATTATATTTTTGTGCATTTTATCTTTCTTTATATATTATAATTTTTTTTGCAGTACCGGGGATTCAACGCAGGGGCGGTCTACCTCTGCGCTATGCCCCCGGCCCTATTTTTTATACTTTATCTTGAAACTGGGTCTCACAAAGTTGCGGAGGGCCTCACTAAGGAGAGAGAGAGAGAGAAAGAGAGAGAGAGAGAGAGAGAGAGAGAGAGGGAGGGAGGGAGGGAGGGAGGGAGAGAGAGAGAGAGAGAGAGAGATTGAGAGCTGAGGCTGGCCGCGAACCCGGATCCTCTGGTCTCTGCCTCCCAAAGTACTGGGATTACAAGCGTGCGCCACCACGCCCGGCTTCTTTATATATTATAATCTTTTTTCTTTATATATTATAATCTTAACGAAACAATACTTCATATATCTTTTCATAGGCTGTATTGAAAACCGTGGTACCATGAATGAATGATTTAATTAAATCAATGTTTGTGGAATACAAATTATATACTAGGCACTGTGTTCAGCATTAGCCATAAAGAGAAGAACCCAATTGTCATGAAGTCTGTAGTACAGACATTCACTGAAAAATCAAAAGAATACATAGGAAGCGGTCCCTTCAGCTGCTTGATCTGAGGCTCTGCCTTTCCCCAACTCCTCTGTCCTTCCATCTGGAGAGACATTCATCAGATTAGCATATTTTTGCATCTCACATTGCCTCACTTAGCTCCTCCTAAGGGTTTCTCTGATTATTGGGTTATGTAGGTGAAACTGGACACGCAGCCTGGTTCCATTCTCTTCCCCTTTCTTTCCTCAACCAGATTCCTGACAAGAAGAACAAACATGCTGTCTCTGCTGCTCCAAGCAGGACACTGTTTGCGAGGCCTTGCCTCTCATGAGGTGGTCTTACATTGCCTGTGGTGGGATGCATATTGTGTGTGATTGTAGGGCTTACTGTCAAGAACTTCAATTTCTCATAGATCTAGCCTTTGTTAGAAATTGCTAGAAACTTGATATTTTATCTCCTGTCTGCCCATACCTTTTTATTATTTAGAGTTGCGGTACTGGGTTTAGAACTTGAATAGGGTATTTGCTGGGGGCTCTGGAGGACTTTTTTTTGGATTCCCTAACCTTGATTGGCCTTGCTTTTCTGTTCCCTCCATGTTCACCTCATAATGTCCCTTACTAATTCACAACTCTGAAAAATGAGTCGATGAGCACAATTATAATTGTCCAATAGGCATGGGACCTTGGCCCACTTACTGATTTTAAATTCACTTTCATACTTTAAAAATCAAGAATTATTTATTTTTATTATGCTTTCATTGGTGCATTATAGTCTCACATCATAATGTAGTTCATAGTGATGGGGACTTACTTGTTGTTCTAATAAAAAATTAGATTTGGGAAACCCATTCAGTAACCTATCAGTTATTCTACCCAGATGGATGTTTGTTAAACACTTACAACATGCCATGTATTGAAATCAGGACAATAAGATGTGCACCTCAAAGTCTTACATGTTAATAGAAGATATAGTCACTCAAAGATGTGATTGTGCCAAAACTGTAAGCTTAGGGATAAATATAAGGAGAATATGATATAAAAAATGACATGGTTGAGATGACATAAGAAGGTGTGTTTGTTCCTCTTAAGAGCACATTTGGCCGAAAGATTTAAGTCATACGCCACCATAAATCAGAACAATCTGATCTGTGAATTGTATTTAAGATGCTCTGGGGCACAGTGGTGCATGCCTGTAATCCCAGCTACTCGGGAGGCTGAGGCAGGAGGATATCAAGTTCCAGGCCAGTCTGGGCAACTTAGTGAGACCTTGTCTCAAAAAAAAAAAAAAAAAAAAAGACTGGGAATGAATCCCCAGCACCTCAGTACCAAAAGGAAAAGAAAAGATGATCAGAGGTAGGATGATTGAAGGCTCTTCAAGGGTAAGAATTTTGTTTGATTATGTTTTGTATCCCCTCAGCTTAGAAGAATATCTGGCATACAGTAGGTATCAATATGTTATTTGTTTCATCTATTCTCCATCCATCCATCCATCCATCCATCCATCCATCCATTCATCCATCCCACAAATATCTCAGCATACCCTGAAAAGTGCTAAATGTATAACTACAAATAAAAGTGACAGATGTCTTGGTCTGATAGAATTTATAATCTAGTATTGCTAGAGTTCAAGAAACCTTTTTAAAATGCTTTTACATTTTAATACACATCTATTAAATAACTATTGTTATAAATCATAGTGTATTATAATTATGTTATAAGTATGTTACATGTTATAAATATCATCTAATATTTCTGTGACTGTCATCTCCCATAGGAGACTCACATTTCCCTCATAAACCATTTTTTTTATTTCCAATTCTTTTCATGTAAGAAAGATTTCCTACACAAGCGGGGCAGGATACTGAACATTTGGCCTCTAGCCCTGCACCCAAACTAAGGAGAACTTAGGTTAAAACTTATTTAAAGAAGGTTTTAGAAGTACATTTAACATTTCTGAAAAGTATAATGCATTTCAATAGCAAACCTATAAGTAAATACAATTAATTTGTTTAGATAGATTTAAGTTAAAAGTTGATAATCATGATCATAAAATAGCTGTCAGAGGTCCTAAGACCCACCTCTGAATCGAACCTCTAGACAATGATTGAACATTCATTCAGGAGCTCCAAGTCTCTAGACCACATCACTGATGTATTTGAGCTGCCATCTTTGGTAGTAGGCTAGGCTGATGAGCATGCGCTTCTTCTCCACAAGCTATGCTGATTTCTAAGGGAGGACTCTGAGGTTCCCTCTGCTAAGCCCTGGTAAAGAGGTTCCATGTTTGCAGCCCTCCTCTCCACACTGGTTCCTGCAAGGTAAAGCTGTTTGTACTCAGTCCTCCTCCTAGGCCCCTTACCAGGGTATGAGCCTCCTCCAGTAGAACTCATCAAGATCAGTTCTAGTAAGCCTATCTCTTCTCCCCCTGCCCCTTGTGACTACCAGAAGATAGGAAGTTCTGTTTTGTTTTGTTTTTCACATTGCCAAAATAAAATGGGACTTGTTACAGCCCTTTTTTCCAGACAATGAAGTCATTTCCTCTAAAGTCTACCTTTCTGAATGAAGCCACCCTCAAAGGTATAAAGGTATACTAACCATTCTGAGGGAAAGGATGATGGATTGAGTGATATCAGGGAGGAGGTTGGAAGGGAGGGAGCTAGTATTGGCATGGAGGAGGGATGTGTCTTTATCTGAGACAGAAAGGAAAATGGATGGCAAATGATAATATGGAAATATGAGGTAGAGAGACAATTTGGATTCTGTTTTTTTTTTTTTTGTGTGTGTGTGTGTGGACTAAAGAAATCATGAAGTCCTTAGGTTCCGGTGCATATCAGCTGCTAAAGTAATGCTGTGTAACAAATCAACCTGAACTTGTTGGCATACAATGATAAATGGTCTCCCTCATCAACAGGGATCAGATTGTAGGATGGGCTTGGCAGAGCCTGGCTGGGCTCAGCCATGTGTCTGCAGTTGGACTGTGTTTGCTGATGTGTCTGTAGGTGGGCTCTGCTTCCCATGTCCCTCATCTTTTTTGAGGCTAGTGAGATGTCTTGGTATGTCTTTTGCATGGCTATGGCAGACAGCAAGAGCAGTGATTCCAGTCATCCAAGAGATTTTTAAACCTCTGTTTGTATCACACTCATCAATACCACCTTACTCCAAAGTAAGACCGGAGGCAGAGCCACATACACTCGGAAGTTGCATAGCAGGGATCTGAAGAGGGGAGAATTGAGACGTTATAAAAACTCTACCAATGTCGGGTGTGGTGGTGCACGCTTGTAATCCCAGTACTTTGGAGGCTGAGACCAGAGGATCCAGGTTCGCGGCCAGCCTCAGCTACTTAGTGAGGCCCTCCATAACTTAGTGAGACCCTGTTTCAAAATAAAGAATAAAAAATAGGGCTGGGGGTGTAGCTCGGAGGTAGAATGCCCCTGGGTTCAATCTCAGGTACTGCCAAAAATAAATAAATAAATAAATAAATAAATAAATAAATAAAAACTCTACCAAAAGATTGTTTACTTTTACCCAGCTTCTGCTCCCATCTCCAAAAAGTGTTAATAATTTTGATGCTTGAAAATATGGCAATTTAATGACTGTAATATTAATTCTTAGGCTCTGAAAGTCCTTGGGATAATCCTCTAGCCATTAATCATATAGCAAAGCAAAGAATGCCGTATTTTAAAAAGTCCTTAGAGATCTCTTATTTCCATCTGTTTATGTTAAAGATGGGGAAACTGAGAACAGAATAGACAGTAAAAAAACAAACAAACTCATATTAGAAGTTGAATTCCAGTCCATGAAACTCTCTGCTTAATTTTGAACTTTATGGAGCCCTGTAATGGCAGACAGAATTAAGACCCCATTTTACAGATTGTTAACTATGGGATGAAGTTACATCCTCATGGGCAGAGAGCGATTCGGGGCCCCGCCGTTTTATTCAGACAGTTGTACAATCCATTCTCCCCCCTCAACAAAGAGTACCCGACTAATTTAGAAAGAGGAAGAAGTGAGTGTTCTTTTGGAAGCCACAACGCTGTGAAGCCGAGGTGTGATATAGAACCTACAAATTAGATATTAGCTCGTAATGTGATCTGGCCATGAGGAAAGCGGACGGGGCTGGGGCCGGCCTGTGCGAGGAGTCAAGCTACAGGAAGGGGAATAATCCCCCTTTATATGGCACTGGTGAGGCTGCACCTGGAAAACAGGCCCCTGTTCCAAGCCTCAGTACCCAGGCCATGTGGACAGGGAGAAGGAAACGCATGATTCATTCGGAGCTGGAGGAAATGACCTAGGGGGGAGAGATTAAAGTGCTTAATGAGTTCACTTTCCTCCCCTCGACAGGGACCCCCTGGCAGCTGTGAGCCTCCGTGGCCTGCTCACTGTATCCCTGTATTTACATCTCTAGGACCTGGAGCAGGAGGACCTGAGATACTGGCTCCTTCACTCTAATCCCACCTCATGTCCTCTGCCTCCTCCTCTTAATGCTCTCTCATCTCTTTGGACGCTTCTCTGACTTTCCAAAGTCTTTCCTCCTTTGTGTTTTGTAAGTGTGTCTCCTTTTGCCTGGCAGCGCCTCCTGCCTTCACATCACTACCTCAGTGAGCGTCATCTGGCCTGCTTGCCTGGCGGCACTAAGACCCTGAAACCTGTTCTAACACCTGCGTGTCTCCTTGGCCCTCTGGTCTCGCCTCAGGGTTGCCCAGTGTCCTTCTCTATGGCACTGGAAGTTGTCTCTGTTTTTTCCCCTGGTACAATAACAAGGGTCAGGGAATCCCTGCCCAGGGAATGGGGAGCCCTCAGCAGGCATGTGCGGGGCCATGTGAACGGTATCTGTGCCTAGACCTGTGCCATGCTGTCTGCCTGAGGCCTAGCTCCTTGTCTTGGCCCTTCCAGAGGTGACACAGAGGTGCTGTGTTACAGGGAGCTGTATTAGGACACAGACCATGTAGATTTCAGTCTGACTCTCCTGCCTGTTAGCCAGATGATGGGAGGAAAACACTGACATTCTCTGAGCCTCGGTTTCTTAGTCTGTACAACAGGTATGCGGATGCCTTTCCTGTGGAGATGTGAGAAGTGAATGAGAAACCTCATCACCACTGCAAGCTCGCAAGCTCAAGACGCTCCTCACCTTGAGTCTAAAGTTTGCTCTTTACCAGTCATGTTGCTTAATTTCTCAGAATGTTCGATTCTTCCCTCAGACTGTGGACTCATCACAGCTGTCCCACATCCAGAGCTGTAGGAAGGGATGTGGGGCAGGAGGAAGATGGTGGAGAGGGGTGATGCGTACGGGCTGCACTCCTCCCACTCAGCTCTCAGCCCAGTCCTTGGATGCCTCTGGGAGGCTGCGGGCAGAGACCTGTGCACCAAGACAGGCTTGGGCCTTCTGAAATCCACCAGGACTCCTTGGCTGGCGCTGTGGGCACTGTTCCTGTGGTCACCAGCACCTTTCTTTCATCCTAGGAAGGAGCTAGACAGGGAGGTCGCCTCATGGGACACACAGGACTGCTGGGGTCCAGACGTTCCTGAGGGGGCACAAACCCATGTTTGCGTTTAATTAAGTCTGATTCTCTTCCATAGCATATGGGGGAGGGGTGATCTCAGAACCGGCAGCTTCCAACATTTTCGCAGCGGTCGATTGGTTACTCGCATGCCTAGGAACTGCCCCCTGGGCTGCAGGGCCTTGTCCATAGTAACCGTCTCTGCATTTGGCAAGAAGAATGAAATGATTGCCATTTAAAACAAAAACTGACTCTAGACTCTTTCTGTCCCCTCGGGTAGTTTTCAAACTGATTTGAACTTGGATATATGATTATTTTATTTAAAGGAAGCATGCAGATGGGCGGGCCAGATTGAGGAAAAGACCTGCAGGCTTGGGCTGCACCCAGGGATGGGACTGAGAACATGGACTCTGGGTCACATTGCGGGGGCTGAGACTGGTGCCAGTCCCACGCGCAAGACCTTGATCCCTCCATCTGCAGCATCCTTATCTAGACCATGGGTGGGAGGCTTTGTGGCTGCCTGGGGGCTGGGGGTGGGTCCAACGAGGATTATTGGGAGTGCCTGGTGTGCAGAGCTTGAGAAATAGATGTTAGCTATTGTTATGTCGCCATTGCTGTCAACACTCATCTTTCGTAGGTTCTATCTTTGTGAATTTATCTACTTGCTAAACTTCTTTGTAATCCCAAAGTCAGTATTCAGGGCACTTTCACAGCCATCGGTGGACATGCGCTCAGGGCTGGAAAGTGTGAGCGGCCTCCTGCACAGCTGTCCAGCTGAGGAGGGATGAAGCAATGCCTGCCGCATACCATGAGCGGTGTCCTTTGCACAGACTACTCCATACTTTTGCTTTTTTGTGCTTTTTTCTTTTGGTGCTGGGGATTGAACTCAGGGACATTCTAACTCCAAGCTGCACCCCAGCCCTATTTTATTTTTTATTTGGAAACAGGGTCTTGCTAAGTTGCTGAGGGTCTCGCTAAGTTGCTGAGGCTGGCCTTGAACCTGCAATTCTCCTGTCTCAACATTCCCAAGTACTGGGATTATAGGTATGTACCACTATGCCTGGCCATTTTTGTGCTTTTTGTTGGTGCTTTCTTTCACTGTCTAAGGAGCCCCAACCACGATGCTGAACTGCTGCGCTGCATTCCTCAGTGAGGAAAGACTGCGATATGACTTGCAGAGAATTTGTGTGTTTTAGCTAAGCTTTTGTTCTAGCCTGAGTGACAGTGTTGCTGGCCATAAACTCAATGTTGATGAATCCACAGTACATGTTACATAAGGTGTCCTTAAGCACAGACACATACAAAACAAGGTTATGTATGATTTGTTGATGAAAATGTGACCAGAGACAAGCAGGGACATAACTTGGTATTTCCTCTAGAAGCGATGGTTCAGTGTTTGCTAATTCAGTCTTTGTGATGACTTTATAGAACATAACCACAATAATGTGAATCTACTGCACTCTGATATCTATTCTACCAAGAAAGGAATTCAGTAAATGGGATTTAGAAGAGCAAGGAAGGTATAAGGACATTCTGCCTCTCTCTCTTTCCATATATCGTTTAACAAATTTACATATTTGCTATATATATATATGACTATATATATGGTATAAATGGTATAAGGTATAAGGACATATAGAGAGTTAGGGTTTTTTCTGTATACTCTTTATTTTCAATACATTTTTATTGGTGCATTGTAATCACATATCATAATGAAGTTCAGAGTGATAGGGCCATACATGCACACAGCACTTGGTGAGCTTCCCCTCTTCCCTATATGTGATATTAAGAATGGCATTGATAATTTTCTATGTGTACATAGCGTCAATTGAAGTGTTTTCTTCATCAAGTCCCCACCCCCACACACACTTTCTTCTCCTGGGCCCCCTCCATTGCTCCATTGGATTTCTCTTTCTTTATCTGGAGTCCCTCTTGTATCCCAATTTCCTGTATAATCTTAAATTGGTGTTAGCATCTAAGATGTTGTATTGGCCAGGGTTCACTAGACTAACAGAATTCACAGAATGAGTATATGGAAAAAGGGATTTATCAGATCAGCTTACAGTTGGAAGCAATGTAGTCCCGAGTTCCGACTGCACATGGAGAGTCAGAGGAACCAGTAGCTGGTTGAGCGGTCTAAGAGCTGGAGTCTTAGGATCGGAGCAACCACTAATTCAGTCCCAGTCCAAGGTGTGAAGATCAGGAAGCTCTTCGGAGAAACGATGGTGAAGTTTCAGTTCGAAGGGCTGGAGGCCGACAATCTCAGACGAGAGCAGAAGATCAAGAAGCTCTTCAGAGAAACGGCGAAGTTGGAGGCCGATGATCTCAGACGAGAGCAGATGCGTTTTCTTTGGAAAGAGTCACGCATCCCTCTACGCGGCTTTCTTCTTCTTTTATCTAAGTCCTGCACCTATCAGAACCCTGCTGCCTACATTTAGGGCAGGACTTTCTGTTTAATCTGTTGTTACATAAACCAATTGTCTCATTGACACACCCAAAGTCACATGATCTTGGGTGTGTCATGATCTGGTCAAGTTGACAAATTAGATTAACTATCACAGATGTGAAGTCATTGTATTTGTCTAATGCACTGTCATTTACTGATTGGAGGACCTATGGATAGCAATGACTTTGTGATTTGCTAAGTTCCTTTAGGTACACTCAAGAACACATCTACTTGTTTCTGTAAATATACCACTCTTGGGTGTCTTTCCAAAGGAATGAAGTCAGAAGATAATAGTAATGCATGCATATCCATGTGTATAGCATAAACAGTTCATATAAACAGTTTGTAATAGCTGAATTGTGGAACCAGCCTAGGTGTCCATCAACAGATGAATGGATTATGAAACTGTGGTATATACACACAATGGAATTTTCCTCAGCCATAAAGAAGAACAAAGTTATGTCATTTGAAGGAAAATGGATGGAAATAGAGAATATATGCTAAGTGAGATTGGCCAGTTTCAGAAAATGAAAGATTGTATGTTCTCTCCCATATGTGGAAGCTAGAGAGAAATTGGGAAACAAAAGGGATTTCAGATAAATGAGGGGGGAAGCCAGTAGAATAGTGGAAGAGGATTTGGAAAGGGAGGTGGGAAGGGGACAAGGGAGACTTGATGAAGGAAGCAGTTCAAATGATTCTATGTACATGTGTGAAGTTATCAGTATCAATCTCAATAATATGCATGCGGAGGAGGAGTGAGCAGGGTGGGATCCAGGGGGAAACACACCAAGTACTGTGTGCATGTATGTTTCTACCACTCTAAACCTCATTATGATGTATAATTACAATATAATAATAAAAATATATTTAAAATATTGTTCTGTTTTGTTAAGACACTGATGAATATCTAACAATTTCTTTCCAGGGACCATGCTCTCTAATATAGACTCTGAAGTGACTTGGGGCATATTAAAAGAAAATGTGACCCCCTGTGAGGATGTCCACATTGGGACCCTCTTATTAGAGTCATGTTGGTTATTGCATATGCTATTTTATATAATATAAATAATCGTGATTTTTTTTTGGATTTGAATCCGGCAACAGAAATATCAGTGCTGGCTTCTAAATTCACCTTAGTTGACAATTCGCCTTGGCCACCTCCCTTTGGTCTTCCCGAGTGCTGCCCCTGACCTGAACTTTGCTTATTCATCCCCTCTCTCCTCTGTTGACTGTTTACTACAGAGATGAGGCTCTGAGCTGCTGTTTGCTGAAGGGACACAGTCCTACCTGACAGGGACAATTTTACTCAGCACACTTATTTTCTCTGAGTTCTGTTAGTTTTCTTGGTTTTACATCCACTCTGCATTCTTCCCCTTCTATCTCATTTAGTAACCATTTGCCAAGTGTCCATAATGGTCCCAGGGAGAAGGAGATTAGAGCATGAAAAGTTGATACTGAGAGGCACTGCCTTCGAGTGACTCCTAGTCCCATGAGTTTGCATCTTATCCCCTTGAACTATGCTTGAGTCTTTGTTCTCTACTCATGTTTCCCCTGCATCTTGCCGAGTGAGCATCACCTGAATTTTTGTCATCATTGTTCATCCACTTTCCCTGGACTCTGCATAGCCAATTTAATTCCACTTTCTTGGTTTCTATTTATCAGCCCTTTAATCATCATCAAATACGACCCTCTCATCCTGATCTCTCCATCTCTGCCAATGTGTAGGCCTGTATTTTACTTCTTTTGTACTTTCTCCCTTGAATAAGCCACATGCTCTGCTGCTTAAAGAAAGAGCTTAAGTCTGGCATGGTGGTGCATGCCTATAATTCCAGTACTTGGGAGGCTGAGACAGGAGGATTGCAGGTTTGAGGACAGCCTCAGCAAATAGTGAGACTCTCATCAACCTAGTGAGACCCTGTTACAAAATAAAAATAAAATAGGGCTAGGAGTGTAGGTCAGAGGTAGAATGCCCCTGGGTTCAATCCCCAGTAACACACACACACACACACACACACACACACACACACACACACGCACACACACAAGCTTAGAAAGGAGTCTATTAAGTGAATGACAGATTAAGCTCATATTACATTACTTTAAGAGAATTTACCAATCCAAAAACTCTGATTTTTTTTGTAAAATATCTCTGTAATATATTTAGAAGATGCAGGAAAATATGAACTAAAACATGATTTTTTATGATGAGCAATGGAAACATTGCTTGTGTTTTGATTTTTACTAAACATAATTGCCCAAGTATTTATGTTACTTAAGTCAAAGAAGTGGATATATTTGAGAACAAACAATAAA
This sequence comes from Glis glis, assembly GCA_004027185.1. Lineage (NCBI taxonomy): Eukaryota > Metazoa > Chordata > Mammalia > Rodentia > Gliridae > Glis > Glis glis. The sequence goes on from PVJS01001620.1 coordinate 44,005, forward strand.
ATCTTTGAACACAAAATTGCTTTCAAAATAAAAATGCATATTTTAAAGTGAGTACACTAAAGTGTTCTATTATGTATTGAGTGTATATTTTTATAATCTCACAATCAAAGAGCTTATGATGAATCTTCCTGTTTGATCTAAAGACTTTAAATAAATAACTCAACACTTTTAAACTGAAATATTTGTGTCCCTTGTCCTCACACACACCTTTTTGACTCCTCTTCTTATAGTATTAGTTGATGACAACATGAAAGGAATATATGCACATTCTTTGAGAAATCGAATATCAGTAATAACTAAAAAATTAACATTTCCTCATCTATTCCTAGCGTCCATGAGTCCCACTTCTTAGAAAAATCATTTATACTTGTATTCATTCTAATTGTTGCTAAAATAATATTAAACAGTATATTATTATACGTTTATTGATTTCTCTGTTGACTGCTATAAAAATTTGGACTTTGGCTCACATAAACTACTTCCTGGTTTTGTTAGATATTATATTTAAAATCATTTCTTGATACACCAAATTTAGAGATTATTTCTTGACTCCCCACCATGTACAACAAGGAAAGTAGGTTTCAACACTTCTCCCCCAATTTCTCCCAAGTTGTGTTAGCTCTACAATTACTTATTCCATATCAGAGCTCTAACATTTAATCCTATTTTATTATTATGTAAGCTTATATTTTGCCTTTTTTAAAATTGATGCTAAAATATGAAAGCAAGGAAATCATCTTTGTAGTATGATGACATCAATGTGATAATAGTAAATATACTGTAGAATCAAGTGGGAGGTTTGGCCTCAGAATGAAGGAAATGTAATCCTAGGTTATTGGGGATGGACAGGGGATGCTTTCCACGTTAAATTCACATAGACTCACTTTTCTTCCATTCTAATGGCTCAATATCATGCCATGTTTTAGTTTGCTTTATGTCTTCCATGTTTGCTTTATACTTGAACCATCATGTCCTTTTGCGTATGTGTGTGGTACTTGGGATTGAACCCAGGTGTATTCTACCTCTGAGCCATATCCCCAGCCCTATTTACTTTTTATTTTGAAATAGGGTCTTGCCAAGTTGCTAAGGGTCTTGCTAAGTTGCTAAGGCTGACCTGGAACCTGTGATCCTCCTTTCTTAGCCTCCTGGATTACCACACCTGGCTGAACCATGATGTTCTTATATATTCTTCAATTTTTCTTGGCAATCCTAATTGCTACTTTTTTTTTTGCTGACAAAAGAACCATATACTTTCTTTACCATGTCCATTGTTTTTTCTGTCTTTTCAATCATATCTTTGTTTTTCTACTCTGTTATTAAGGTTAAAACTATTACAGGGCTGTGAACATGTTCAAACTTCAGCCTGACATTCCTTTATGAGCCTGACATTGAGCCATTTTTTTCAGACTTTCATCCTATTCTATTCCTGTATTAACCAGGCTAAAGTAAATACTGTAATATCTCCAGATTTTAGAATCTTCATTTCATAGAAGTCTGTTTTCACACATATTGCAATCCACCTGGCACCAGAAGGGAACCCCCTCTATCTAGTCATTCTGGAAGCAGAGATTTCCATCAGTAGGTCCCATATCTTGCAGGTCCTTTTTCTCCTCTGCAGGAGGCCAGCCAGGTAAAGAGAGGCAATGGGGACAGAAGAGGCTCCTAAATGTCTCAGGCTAGAAGTGGCACATGTGGCTTCTGTTCACATTCCATGACCAAGAACCTTTTAAGATGGAGAGATGCCACAAACAGATCCCGGGCTTGACTAGGAAGAGAGGAGGAATGCAGACTACCAATATTCCTGGGTTGGGCCACAGGTGCCTCTTCTTGCATCCTTTTGCTTGTCAAAATACATCTCAAGGACTTTCTTTTTCCTCCGGAAGCCTCCACGAAGTCAGATATCCTAATTCTTTTTATGTGTAGAAATTTCTTTTATTTTCACACTTAATATTGTGACTGGGTGTGGAATAGTGTGGAGGATCCTCAGAAGAATGGGAATGAACCTACCGTATGACCCAGCAATACCACTTCTAGTCATCTACCCAGAAGAACTGAAACCAAACTACCAGACTAATGCATGTGTATCTATGTTTATAGTTGCACGATTCACAATTGCCAAACTTTGGAACCAGTCAAGGTGTCCATCAACATGAATGGATTACAAGACTATGCGATATGTACACAATGGAAATTTACGCAGCCATAAAGAACAAAATTACATCGTTTGCAAGGAAATGGAGGGAACTGGAGAACATTATGCTAAGTGAGATTAGTCAGTCACAAAGAGTGAAAAGTCGGATGTTCTCTCTAATATGTGGAAGCTAGGGAGAATGGGACTTAGAAGGGACTCCAGACAAAGAAGGAGAAAACTTTAGAGGAGCAAAGAAGGCAACCTAACTGAGGGAGATGGGAGGGGGAAAGAGGGAAATACACTAATACACACGATGTATATACACAAATTTATCAGAGTTAATCACTATGCTGAGCACAGAAAGGAGGGAAGGGGGAGGGAATAGGGTGAGATTTGAGGGAGGGCTAAGTAAGCAATGTGTGCATGCATGCTTCTGATACCCTGACACTTATCAAAATGTGTAACTACAATGCACTAATAAATTAATATATTAAAAATTTTTTTTCTTAAAATTCTATAGCCATTGCCTTACTGTCTTGTTGAATTCCTTAGTTTTTAATTTCTCCTTCATATTTTCTGTTCTCTTCTAGAATTTTTGGATAAAGGATGATCCTTCTAGGCTGATCTTTTTTTTTTTTTTTTTGCGGTACCGGGGACTGAACCCAGGGACGTTCTACCTCCGCACTACACCCCCGGCCCTATTTTTTATAATTTATTTTGAAACCAGGTCTCACGAAATTGCGGAGGGCCTCACTAAGGAGAGAGAGAGAGAGAGTCAGAGAGAGAGAGAGAGAGAGAGAGCTGAGGCTGGCCGCGAACCCGGATCCTCTGGTCTCCGCCTCCCAAAGTACTGGGATTACAAGCCTGCACCACCACACCTGGCTTTAGGCTGATCTTTGAAGACTTTCACATTTTCCTTATTTTCTGTTTTGTGTTCTGGATTATTTTCCTCAGGCCATATTATTAAACTTTTTTTCAGCCATAATATATTTAATTTTCATGAATTGTTTCTTGTGTCTTGATCCTTTTATATTAACCTATCATTATTTTATTGATGTGATCTCTTTCCAAAGTCTTCAAGAATCCTCATTAGAGTAGTTTCAAGTTCTCATATTCTATCTGTTTATTCCAATATTAGGCATTCTTTTCATCCATTCTGATTTCTCTCTTCTATGCTTTTTCTCCTCTCAAATGTTTACTCACCCCTATATATCTCATTCCTACCACAATGTCTCACATAAATTGGACACTCAAAAAACTGCTTGTAGATTAAATATATTCATGAATGGTGGTATTTTAGGCATCAGTTTAAAAAAAGTATAATAGGTAGATACAAATATTGTGGCTTAAGGTCCCAGTGGTACCTTCTTGGCATTCCTCAAACCATAAATGCAGGATAATTGGTAAACTTGACCTCATTAGGGAAAATTATTTTATAATGAGGCAAAACTAGAGCAGGTCAGGGTGAATGATTTTTTTGGGTGATACTGGAAAATCGCTGTGGAGTTGGGTAAGAGCCAGGTCTTGCCCACTGGATGCCAGGTCCTCACATTCAGCTCCCATTACTGGCCCCGAGGGGCAACTCAACATTTCAACCCCTCTGTGACCCACTTGCCCCAGAGAGGGCCAGGCAGGGCGTGGTGCAGGCCAAGTTTGAGGGTTGTAGGCCAGTTTGCCTATGGTTTGGCTTAGTGTCCCCACTTCCCTTTGCTATTGTCCCTGGGCTCCTGACCTTAAATGAAGCTCTCAATCTTTTCTTCTGCTCAGAATGAACTGGTGACTTTTAATTGTATTTTTCCATTCGGGGTCTTTGAAATCTGTGTTGCTTTGCTTTTGTGGGTTTAACTTGACCTTTAATGTTCTCTTGGCAGATTTCTGTTATTGGAGGGGATGGGATTTTTGATTTGTTGGAGAGAATGGAGTTGAAGCTTTGGACTTCAGAACATTAAGCTTTCCGTTAAAAACAGAGAGATGACTAATAACTATTTAGTGTGTAATGATGGCTTAGCAGTATTTACCACTGATTTAGGCTCTTTGGCTCCATTACCTAGGATATTTTCCTGACTTAAACATTTCTCAGTTCTTTGGCCAGCAGCTGTCTACATTTTTTTAAGTCCCCAAACCTCCAGAAATTATGATTTCACATTTCTAATAGGCTCCTTTCACCGTTCAATCAAAAAGGCCTCTTGTGCCTTGTAGCATGTGTCTTAAAGTGAATTTAACCAAATCACAAGTAGAGAACACAAACAAAGGATAAAGCCCAAATCTTCCCTAATGGGGCCCACACCCAGCACCACTATCCCTGAAGCTGGGCTGTTTCTGAAGCAGGTGTGTGAAGGAAACAAGGGTTAATGATAGAGGGAAGGAAACAGCAACAGCCCTTAACAGGGCACAAAGTGTGATTTATTTTTTTAATGTGCTTTTATTGGTGCATTATAGTCTCACATCATAATGAGGTAGAATGTGTGATTTAGACTCCCTTACCTTCAGCTGCTGGAATCTCCTTACTGGTGGGAGGGGGAGAGCCCACAGAAGAACTTGAAGTCATGATTCCCTTAGGATACCACTTCAAATTAATGTCTTAGCATTGCAATCATTTATTAATTGAGACATGTAAGAAATATGAATTAATTTGGGAGTGCAAAGACAACAGAGATATAGCTGCTAGTCTCAGGTGTATATGTGTGTGTGTGTGTGTGTGTGTGTGTGTCTATGTAGTAGTACTGGGGATTGAACCCAGGGGTGTTCTACCTCTGAGCTACACCCCAGACCTATTTTATTTTTTATTTTGAAGCAGGGTCTCACTAAGTTGTGAAGGGCCTCACGAAGTTGTTGAGCCTGGCTGTGAGCATGTAATCTTCCTGTCTCAGCCTTCCAAGTAATGGAATCACAAGCGCGTGCCACCACATCTGGCTGTATGTTTGTATTTTAAATTTACAGTACAAAAAGGTGGCCAGGAGTTGAATGCACGCTGGTGGCTCATAATCTTGGGTTTGTAACAATAATAAGCACACAATAAGTAATTCTATAATCTATATTATTTTCAGAGAGATTTCTATATTATAGGCACTATACTAATTGCTTTATAACATCTGTCCATTTAATTATCTTTACAAACAGAAGAGGTAGGTACTTGTAGTTTCCTCTAATGTAGAACTGGAAGCTCAGCAAGATTTTTCACTTGCTTGTAGTCATAGTTCCCAATGTTTCTGACCTTCCGTCCTATACTTTAAGCTACAGTGTTAAAGGAAGCTTATTGTGGGTGGAGTTGGGAATTTCCAAAGACCTTTCTAACTTTATCACTCTATGAATTCTGTGATATGCACAGCTCTGGGACAGTCAGTGGAAACCCTGAGAAGTGACAGTTTTTCTGGGCATCAGGCTGCAGGGCTGCACTGTGGGGACGTCAGATCTCTGCGCTTGGGGTCAAAAGGCTGTGACTTGGGTCCTACTCAGCCTCTTAGTTAAGGCTGCAAGGCCTGAGCTTCTTCTTCCATAAAGTAGGGGTTAGCATACTAAATTTCACTACTTTCAAGCATCAGGGAAAAGAAGGAATGAGCGAATAGGTATAAAAATGTTTCATAAATTATTTTGAGCTTTGTAGTTGCAAGGAAGTACCATTATTCCATTTATATCAGACACTATTACATGTGGTTTCTGATTCCATGAACTAAATAAAGTAATAAAGTAATGACAGCTATCATCACTCAACTGCATATTATATACCAGACAATGAGCATAGTGCTCTGTTTAATTTAATCCTGAAAAGGAATTCTTTAAAGTACCTATTAATTTCCATCCATTTTACAGAAACGTGCAAACTAATAAAGGCCAAGTACCTGAGTTTTTGGAAAGAAGCAGTTGATAGTTTGGGATTCAAATTCAGGTCAGTCTGATTTCAGTTTCTGACCTTCCTACAATGCTGCTTTTCTTAGAAGTACCCCTAAGTTGGGCGTGGTGGTGCCTGCCTGTAATCACAGTACTTGGGAGGCTGAGACTGGAGGAACGAAGGTTCAAGGCCAACCTCAGCAACTTAGCTAGGCCCTCAGCAACTTAGTGAGACCCTGTTTCAAAAAAATAGGGCCGGGGATGTGGCTTGGAGGTAGAAAGCCCCTGGGTTCCATCGTTGGTACCAAAAGAAAAAAAGTACCCCTAAATGATAGAATTGGAAGCTCTTAGAGATGTCAAATCTGTCAAAACACCTGCAAAGCCCAATACTTCCATTCAATGTGTGAGTTATGGATCTTCTGGCTTTAACAGAAAAAGGGACTTAACTAGATTGCATAAATGAGCATGTGAATCAGAGCACTCAGTCTATGTCATCGGGACTCACTCTTTATCTCTGATCTCTGCTTTCCTTTGTATTGGCTTCTTTTCTTGTTTCACGTGATAACTCATGGCAGTTATAAGCTTACAACATCCTTCTGTGGGTATTCCCAGGAGAAGTCTCTCTCTACCCTTGATCTAACTCTTATCAACCTCAGATGGTCCTGTCTCCATTGCTGAGGCAGACACTGTATCCAGGGCATGGACTGTGTGCTTAGTTGAGGCTACCAAGTCTACATGGAATCTATGTGTACTGAGTGTTAGGAGAAATTGTTCCCAAAGGAAAATTGGGCTGCTGCTTTTGGAGCAAGGAGGTGAGAATGTATATAGACAAAAACAACAGATGGCTCCTCTGCTTAAAAAGGCCCTAACCTATTTGGGGAAGTTATCCAAATTGCTTCTTTGCTTGGCTTCCATCTGGAAGTTTCTTCTTGGCATCTCAGAGGTAGTCTCCCTGGCTCCTGTTTGGTCATAGTGCCATTGAAAAATGTTCCTCTGCACAGGCAGTATAATAACCAGGGAATGTTGGTGTGCTAAGCACAAGAGAGATCCTTAGCAGATAGGTTAAGGGGAAGGCCTGACAGACTGTGGGGACACTCAGAACACGGTGTTAGTTAGGCTTCCTTGCTTCCCTTTGCTAAATGACACTGTTATATGAAATGTAACTAAGCATGTCCTTGAAGGCACCATATTGCCCCAGCACAGTGTCATATTTGTTAGCTCTGTGCCCCAGCACTTTGCCACCTTTGATAACTCTGTGCCCTAGCTAGTTGCCACCGTTGTTCACTCTGTGCCCTGGCACACTGCCATCTTTGTGCTGCTTTGGTATATAAACTGGACAGGGACTGTCCCCTGCATGGAAGTCCTGTGCATACGTCTCCATGCAGAGTTCTCTTTACTCTGCCAACCGCCACTGAGTAATATATTCAGCTCACTGCAGCTGGAATAAAGGCGTGTCTCATTCTCCTCTGTGCCTCGCTTCATTTTTTGGAAAGAACAGATTGAACCCGCAACTTACCAGCCTTGGTCAGTTGCACAAAAAAGACATAGAGGATTTTGTGGACTATGTAAAACCAATACACTCCTCGCTGCCGTTGGTGGGCAGTGGTGATCATCCACTTAGCTGATGGAGTGATGAAGGAAGAGTGGAGATGCCTTTTCTGCTTAGACTACTTTTGCATCTCTCCAGACAAGAAGAACTGATACCACTTCTTTTCTAGAATCCCCCTTTTATAAAAAACAAAAACGAAAACAAAAAAACCTCCAAAGTTGTGAAGCTGGAAGAATCCTGGAGAGAGATCTAGTTCAACCCCCTTTGTGGACTTTTGATCAAACGGAGACTAAGCAAACTCCAGTGGCTTTCCTGACATCACACTACGAAGGGAAAGCAGAGATGAGCTCAGACTCATGAACTCTTGACTTGACTCCCACTGAAGAATGGCTGGCTCATGTCGGCCCTCGGAAGCACGTGGCACATGAATGAGTGAGGGTCTGGCATCCCGCAAGGGTGGCAATGTCTGTTGAGGACTCCCACGTTCCCTTCTGGCCTTGAATGTTCCCATAAACATTTCACTGCTGGAGGAGAGGTTACAGACCCAGACCTCAATGTTTGTGCTCCTGTTTTGCCTTAGATTAAGTTAAATATTGTTTGTAGATGATACAGATAAATCAGCTCAACTGTGAGCCTGTCTGGATGGTTAAAAGGATGCTGTTTATTTCTCTAAGGAGGTTGCCCAGCTGGGTAAGAGGGCTGTTGGACTATTGCCTCATTTCAAATACAGCCTTCCTATTTAGTTCAGGACTTGACTTCAGAGAATGCACTTAACTGGTTGGCCTGGTTGTCATCTGTCATGTTTCTATTGGACTCAAGTACCCCAATGGTGGCGAACTTGTCGTTTCTCTCCCTCCTGACTTCCCCAGTGCCAAGGATGATGCCAGCAATCTGGCTGCTCCATCATTGGAAGTGAACCCAGTATATGAAAGAGTGATTGATTAATTAGAAAATTAGAAGGGGTTCGCAGGCTTCGAGTGCATGAAAATGTAATAGATGAGTGACAGAGAACAGTCGGTCCCTGTGTCCATTCAGACAAAGAAAACAATCAAGAGACTTATATAAAGCTGCTGGAATGTAAGCCAGTCATTAGGCGGGATGGACTAGCAATGATTGTGATGCTCACTGAAATACTTTTGGCTGTAGATAGGGTAGGGATGGGATTTAAGAAACATGCTCTGTCACTTACTAGCCGTGTGGCATTGAGAAAAGTGATAGATCACCTCTCCTTCTTGAGTGATTTGAAAGGACAGCTGAAATCATTAAGTTGTGAGAATAAAAATCAGGTGATGTAGGAGGGCCTGAACACAAGGTTTACACCTGGTGCTTGCTTACATGCTAGATACCATAGTTCTCTTTTATTTTTCCACCTTAATGTTTAACTCTGTTCTCTCTATTAAAATAAAATAGTCTCCTAGTATAATAAAACAATATATTATGAAGGCTTGTTCCAACACAGTATAAATGGAGAGGGAGAAGATGAAAATGATGGAGAGATATTAAGAAAATTGGGTTGACAGGGATTGGTAGGTGAATGGATGCGGAAGGTAAGGGTTAATAAAAGATGGTTCTATCCTGGAGATGGGATGCAATACAGGGAGGGATGTTTCACTAGACTATCCAGGTGGATCAACAAAGCAATAGCTATATAGTCAAAGATGGGAGATGAATCCTCATGTACAAGCTCAAGTCATCTTAGAGTCACTTTTGCAGATTGTGGATGCTAAACCAGATGTGAGAAGGCTTTATTTTTTCTTCCTGAATGCCACAAGGCTCTACTGCAGTGATGTCCACACCTAGCGGTGCTCTCGAATCACCTGATAAGGTTTTGCAATGTACAGCTTTCTGGACTCTGCCTTCAGAGAGATTGGTCTGGGGTGAGGTATTGGCATCTGCATTCATAAATAAGCTCCAAAGGCAATAGGGACACATAATAAGGGCTGAAGATTAAACAGACACACGCCAGAAAGGCGGAGATCTGCCTAAACCATTAATGTTTTATAAACCCAAGGCATGTGTCCAAAGCCTGTCACCTACAGGGCACTCAACAGAGAGGCAATTCCTCATCATTTGCACCTGTCCTTTGGATTACTGTGTGGTTAGGTCGAAGTGCTAACCACTTCATTTTTGTCAGTCCCCTGCCCCAGGGTCTGGATTCACTCAGTTCTTCTGGATTAAAGCATCACTGGGTGGTGGGGATGGGAGTACCTTTCCCAGTCCTCAGCTCCTCCGGGCTGGCACAGAAAAGAGACATTCCTGCTATCCATTTCTGGACCTGAGAGCAAATGAACACCCATGATTGTTCTTATTGTAACACTTAAGAACTTCTATGCTTTGCCCACAAAGTAGGTGCTTTTATGCCTATTTCATGGATAAGGAAACTGAGACTCATAAAGTTCACTACTCTCCTAATGTAATCAATAGTAAAAAGTCAGAGCATCTATTTACATCTGAACCCTCCTTTCCCCTCTCCTCCTCTGCCTTCCCCTGCCCTTCCTCTTTGTACCATACCGTATGTCTGCTTCATGCATGACATTATACATTTTTTCTAGGGAGAGGACTCATATGTTTGGTTATGTTTTCCTATTATATCTAGCACAGTACTTTGAGCATTATAGGTGTTTATCAAATGTATTGTAAATAAATGAACAGTGCATGTTCTTTTCTTTTCTTTTTTGTGAATGGTTTACCCTGTTTTATCTTTATACTTTTATTGGTGCATTGTAATTATACATTATAGTGCAGTGCAGTTCAAACTGGTACAAACATACATGCACACAGCATGCTTCCCTCTGGATTCTACCTGCTCCCCCAGGCCCATACATATCTGTGAAATTGGTAGTGATACTTTCATATATGGACATAGCATTATTTGAACTATTTCCTTCATCAGCATGTTCTTTTATTAATCATCTCATTGGTTTTCTCTTAACTAATTAGAGTGAAACTTCCCAGAGAAGAAGGATGATCTGATACCTTCTTGGTTTTACCAGTGTGCATACTTCGTAAATTTGTACAATTAATATCAAATGCCAGAGAAATGTACTTGAAAGGAATTTAAATCATATATCTGGCACAAAAGATAACCATCAAGTTCTATACCCCATTAAAGCCTTACCTGATTCTCTCCCGGCTTAATGCAAATTCCAAGCAGGGTCTGTAATACAGTCAAAGTCTACCCTGTCCTCAGTCTGCTCTGGTTTCGCAGAGTCAAGATCTCTCCTCTGGCCTCCAGTGCATGCCTGGTATCTCCAAGGGAAATAGAGAACTACATCATTAGTCTGCAGCTTGCTCTGCCTGGGACAGCAATGGAGATGATGATCTGGACTTAGCTAAAGCCCATGCTGGTCTGGGTGACATTATGCTGGGTGCAGACCTAGAGTTACAACTTGTATAACCACACCAACCCCAGCTCATTGTTCCAAGGTTGCTTGGGAAAAATGATTCAATACTAAGCATCCAGGTTGACATCAACTGTGGTTCTACCAATATTTGCAAAGTAGTTCTCTCAAGAAATGTGATCTTACTTAGCCAACTGATGTATGCATATATAACTGTATCACTTTGAATATCAATAGGTTGTATAATTACAATGCACCAGCAAAATTATATATAAAAATGTGACCTAAGTGTAGTCTTCAAAATACTTTGGGTATTGACACCCTGTTAGGTTAGACCTAGCCACTGAGATGCTTTTGGGCACATTCCATCCTCCCACCAGCTCCTATAGGACATATATACAAATTACTTTGACCTAATCTACTCAGAATTAGTCCCATATCTTAGGCCCTACAAACTATGAGTTTTAATCTGTCAGGTGAGCACAACAAAATTTAAAAAAAATATAGATTGTTATTATCACTAATATTTTCATAACATATATGTGATTGGATATGTATTTTGAGAGCAAATGTTGAATATGCCCTCTGAAATAACATTTTTGGGGTTTGGATCTTCAATCTTATATCTGTTAACTTAGGGTTTCTCAACCTCAACACTGCTAACATTTTAGGCCCTGTAATTCTTTGTTGTGGGGTGGAGGGTCTGTCCTACAATCTATAAGATGATTCCTGGCATCCTGGTGTGTTAGCATTTTCACAGCCATAATCTAAAAGACGGACTATGTAACTTAGAGGAAGGAAGGAAGATTAATTAGCTCATGGTTTCAGGGTTCTGTCCATGTGAGGCTGGGGACCACAGATCTCAGGGTATGGTGATAGCGGGGGAAGTGGAGAGAGGGAGAGCACAAGGCTTTGCTCTCACATCATGGAGGCTGAGAGCAAGAGAGCAAGCAAGGGGAGGAGGAACCATCTACAATCCCCAAAGATGCATCCCCTTCTCCACCTTTTCCAGCCACACCCTACCAGCCTGAGCCACCACCCAGATAAATCCATTACAATGCACTTATCCACTGCTGGATTTATCTCTGCTGGTATTACAGCCCTCATGACTCAACTATATCAACGCTGAATATTCATAAATGAGCTCTTTAGGGGACATTTTATAGCTATAACACCTGGCTTCTATTCATAGGTACTAGGTATGAATAACACCTGCCTGGTTATAAAAGTTTAAAATGCCACTATTGACAAATATCTCCTGGCTTGAGGGCCAGCTGAAGTGGCATAGGAAAGAGGTAGTTTCCCTGGTTAGACAACCACTGCCCTAGCTTATGATCTTGGGAAATGTTTAAATGATCTTGGGACTCAATTATTTCAATTGTAAAATGTGTATAATAAAAAATTACATTACTGTAAAGAGATATAATACATAAATTCATTGGTGTATGCTTGGCATAGGATAAGCCCACAAAATATATTAGTTACTAATATTAGATATTTATTATTGCTTACTTATCAAAGGCATACAGTCTACCTAGATTATAGGATCTATGCAGAAACTGAAATAGTGAGTTTGCCATTTGTTGCTAAACTTGTGTAGAAAGTTTGAATCACTATCAAATACAGATAAACCTTATCTAGATATTCGGGGGTATTAATTTTGGTCACACCACTAAGATCCTACCAAACCCTGAGTTAAATTTCTGATTTTTAGTCCTCATATCCAAACAACTTGTATATATAATATCTGCTTAAAGCCTCAACATGAGTATAAAAAAATCAAAATAACTCATTTAAAACTTGCTATATTTCAAATATTAAATTCTAATTTGGCTCATCTATTAAATATAGAACCCATTCAGGATTTGCTGTGATAATTTCTTTAGACAGCCATCCTGGCTCACGGGGAATGGCCAAAGGACATCAAGGATGGCCTTCATGAGGTGTGTAAACCTCCTGAAATTGCAGGAGATTATACTGGCTCCCATAATATGAATCCAATACACAAAAGGATTTATCCTTCCTCTAAAAGTAAGGAATCACTGTTCCGAATTGTTGTGTTAGAAAGAGGGGTCAGCTTGGTTGCCTTTAGGACTCTGCCATTAATCACTGGTGTGATGACAAGGGTTCCTTGGACTGCAAGTTCCCCACCTGTGAAATGGGTGATTGGAGAAATGATCTCTAAACAAACATTTCATATCTCACACTCTATCATTTAAAAGTTTACACTTCAAAACTCTTTGTACTCCTTTTATAAGATGGCATTATTAACCTTTCCAAAGATAACGTCAACCTAAACCTTCTCTAGAAATATTTCTGTCTCAATTTTCTCAGACTCATAATCATAGGATCTTATTCATTTTCCTTCTTTTTGATTTTGCTAGTTACAGAAAAATGTACCTTCAAGCCTTAGCTTGAAGAACTATTCTCATCTATCTGGTGGATAATATAAGTGGCCAGAAAATCAAAACAGCATCAAGAGACCTGTCTGGCTTGGTGCAGAAGTCTTGTGGGCTCTTATATCCTAGTCTTGATTTTCAGCAGGAAACAAAGCAATGGAGTGGGTGTGCCTTTCACTGCACAACATTGTTTTGCCCCCAAAACACCTCCCTGAGAGTACCCAGTGGGAATGAAAGGATGACGGTGACCACAACTCTGTTGCTTTGGTTTGGGGAAAACCCATAAAATGTAAATTTCCTGGCTTTGGTGGTCCCTCTGTACCCAATAATGTAGAAACTTTTCCTTTCCCCAAAGAGTGTAAGAGGTGCACTCATATAAGCAAAAGAGTGAGAGCAAGAGAGAAAGAAGGAAAGAAAAGAAAAAATGCTGAGGTCCCAGAGGAGCATTAAGTTCAATAGTGAAACCTTAGACTTAATACTAGTTTTTGAACAGCATGTAGCAAGAAAATAATTTATGTTTGAAAATCAGTTACTTTTAATAAGTACATGATCCTTATCTGTGCTAGAATACAATAGGAGTACATTTACTTATTTTTATCAATTAATTATATCATAAAACTCAGCCTGGGAAAACATAGAAAAATAATCTCAAAGGTTTATACTTTATCTTAATATGCTCATAGGGAGAATAATATATGTAGGTGACCTTGATGCTTGCTAGTTTGTCAGCAAATCCCTTTATTGGAATGAAAATTAGAAGTTTAAATTGATCCATTGGTTTATACTAGGTAAACTAAACTTTTGGTAGGTAGGAAAAAACAGAGATGATCTAGTTATTGGAAAGAATCAAGTGTTGGTTGGACAATGAGCACTAAAGAGGGCAAACAGGTTAACTTAACAATAGTTATAGAAAGGCATGTTTCATTTCAATGAAGAAAATTTTAATGATTTCTTTTATTCATCTGTGATAGGGTGACCAACCACTCCAGTTTTCTGACATCTTGTGGAATTTTCAGAATGCGGGACTTTCTATTTCATAACTGAAAAAATTCTTGGGACCTGAGGATGGGTTGGCTACCCTAAGAAGAGACTGAGAAAGCTATTGAAAAGGAGTAAGTGCTCCATCACTACAGGTGTTCAAGTAGAGATGGTGTGACCAATTCTCAGTGATATGACAGAGAAGCTTTTGTTTTGGGGAGAAGGAGAATGAGCGCAGTAATCTCTGCAGGAGCCATTCAAGTTCAAGACCTGAGAGAAATTACAAAGAAAAATAATCTGTGGTAAACCCAACCTCATTGCTAAATCCTCTGGCTTTACAAATCCTCCCACATTTAGCTTCCATATTTAGAACTCAAGTGATTTGAGTCTTCTAAGAAGCTCCATAATCCCTTGGCTGAATTCTTCAATAAACTCATCAATCAAGAAATTATTTTAGACAGAGGCAGACATTCAGCATATTACAATAAGAAAAACAAAGGATTTGAAATAAAAGAATATGCTTCAGTTCTAAGTCTAGCACTCATTAGACTTGAACAATTTGTTTAATATCCCTGGCCATTGCTCTTCTCGCCTCTGAAATGAGGCTAGTCCTGTTTACCCCATCTTTTGGAGTTGTTGGGAAGCTTATACAAGCTAGTGTATGTCAAAGTGTTATGAACTGCAAAGCACACCCATGCTCATTGCAGTTTTTTTTAAGACACAATTCTCCTTATCATCTTAAGATGCTGACAGCTAATATATTGTGCTCATAAGACAAATAGATGTACTCTAGTTGCATTATTTAAAATAAGTTACACCACAGTAACAAAAACGACAGCATAATATATGAGATCAATCCCCATAGCAGATATCCCTCGCTGGCATGGCTGCTTAGCACAGTGACTGATAGACAAAGGTATCCTCCAGTTGGTTGCTCTGAGACTCCCTGGAATTTACCTTTCAACCTCCCCAAGTTTGTAGGACAGGGAAAAGAGAATATGGAGATGGTATATGTAATTCTTAAAATCTCTGCCCAGAAATTGTACCATCAAATTCACTGACACCTATTGACTAGAACTTAGTCGCTTTGTCAAACTAGGAAAGGGAACCTGGGCATTATAGCCTCACGTGTGTTTAGGATTCTTGGAAGGATCATAGGAAGTAAGACCAGTCAGATCATTGTGAGCTGAGATCCTCATGCACGTAGGTTCTAAATTTAAACACTGTAGCAGGGCATGGTATCAATACTTCGGAGGCTGAGACAGAAAGATTACAGGTTCAAGGACAGCCTTAGTAAAGTAGCAAGACTCTCAGCATCCTAGAAAGACTCTGTTTCAAAAAAAAAGTAGAAAAGGGCTGGAATATAGCCCAGAGATAGAATGTCCCTGGGTTCAATCTCTAGTACAATACACAAAAAATTATACACTGTGATTTTTGTTGCCATCCTAGAAACTTAAACATGAATTTTAATTTTAATGAACAGTCGGCAATCTATGCCTCAAAATTCTCATGTCTATGCTACATTGGCAGCTATTGCAGAATAAGTTCTAGTGCTTGGCTTAGTTCATGGTGCCAATCTAGTCCAGCCCCATTCTTTAATATGCCATATGCAATCAGCAAATTACTGGATGAGGGATTTGAAAGATCAATTTTTAAATTTGAAAACTAAAGATCAATTTTTAGATCTCTGGTCTCCTTCAAGTAGTTAATTATGCATTTTTTACAGAGCACCTGCTATGTGTCAGACATTTTGATAAGTACTGGACACCCAACAATAGACAATACATGGCACCTCCTCTCAAGGAGCTCATGAAAATTGTTTTATTTTTCTTGGTTTCTCCAAGAATTCTTTTTTATTTCTCCCACTTGCTATGTCAGTTCACTATGCATAAATATGTACATTGTTGACTTAAACTTGGGGAGGAAAGTTTGACTCTATCTTATAAAATCAGCCAATGTTTTCTATCATATTTCTTGCTTCTTCTTTACTCAATGAATATCAACTACTTTAAGAAAAATGTTGAAGTTCAATGACAGGTACAAAACAGTGTACAAGAAAGTTTTAGGGAATGGCAATTTGTGAGCTAGGTTGTAAAACTGATTTCTGCCCTCCAGTATTAATTGGGATATGTTAATTCCTCAGTATCCATGGGGTACTGGCTCCAGAACTCCCTGAAGATACCAAAATCAGAGGATGCTCAAGTTCTGTATATTAAATGGCTTAGTATTTGCATATACACCATGCTCATCCTTCCATGTACTTTAAATCATGGCTAAATTACTTAAAATACTTAGTAAAATGTAAATTCTATGTAAATATGTATTATACTCCAGTGCTTAGGGAAAAATGATGAGTGGAGAAGTCTGTCCATGTTCAATAAAGATACAATTATTTTTCTAATCTTTTTCTTCCGCATTTGGTTGAATCTGCTGGTGCTGAAATCATAGACATCGAGGGCCTCCTGTACTTATTTTTCCTTGAGAAAACCCTGTTTCAAGGCACTTAAGAAGTAAGAAGAAACTGATATTTCTCCTAAAAATAAGTCCAAAGTAGGGCAGTTCCAGGATCAAGTAATTCAGTGATTCCATTGTGAAGTCAAGGATTCAAGATGTCTCTGTGTCAACATTGTCACTCAAGATATTTCCTCAGGATCACAAGATGATTTCTGTAGTTCCAGCTATCCAGATAGAATATCCAGGAGAAAAAGAAGGGTCATCTTACATCAGCTCCACCACTGTAGAAACAGGAAATCTTCACAGAAGCTCCCTATTAGACCCTGCCTTTGGTGACAATGGCATCCATGTCCATTCTTAATCAATACTTGCAAGAGGAATGGAATTCCTATGACTGATCTAGTTAAATACAAGGCTGGGTGAAGGAGAGAGTACTGCTTACCCCCACCCCAAATAATATTTCTTTTAGCAAGAAATAAGGATGGTGTGCACATTTGGTTTAGGAAAAGAACACTGATGGTGACAACAATACCTAGTTTCATTCTCGATGCTACTTATTCTTACTCCAGCTTTGTTTCATAGTCCTCTCTGGTTCTCTCATGACCTTTTTTTTTTTTTTGCGGTACTGGGGATTGAACCCAGGGGCATTCTACTTCTGAGCTACACCCCCAGCCCTATTTTTTATTCTTTATTTTGAAACCGGGTCTCACTAAGTTGCGGAGGGCCTCCACTCTAATATTCTCTCTCCTAGCTATACTTCCTGCCTTTAATGCTTTAGACTGGGGTGGCCCACTTTGGAAGTATAAAAAAGCAAGCCACATGTTCACAGATAGCACCCCATGTACTCTGTATAAACAGATACAATAATGGAATTGGGTAGAAGAGCTCAGCCACATGGAGATGATAGGATTGGATCTTAAAATAAAATGAGTTCTCAGTTTGATGGGTGGAATTCCCCATTCAAGAGCTATACTCCTCCCTTTTGACACGCCCACCACAGAACACTCAACATAATGGAATATGAATTCTACAGTTGAGAACGGGTGTCTTAAATCAATCCTGGGGGCTCCGCAAAAGTGCAGCCAGGGCCTGCAGAAGAGTAGGTGGATTGGAGTAGGAGAGCTACTGCTCCCTGCTCCCCCAATTAGGTCATGCTACACTCAGAGCAGCTCTGATTTATCTGTTAGATATATAATTTGACAGCCACATAACACTTCTTTGGAACAAAAAATTACTTTCAAAGGCATTGACTCTTTTTATATTTTTTAATTTTTTTAGCTTTTTTATTGGTACATTGTAGTTATACATCATAATGTGGTTCAAAGTAATAGAAGTATACATGCATACGGCATTTGTGTTTTCCCCCATATCCCACCCCACTCCTCGGTATTGATAACATCATATATGAACATAGCATTATTTGAACTGTTTCCTTCAGCAAGTCTCCCCTTTCAAGTTCTCCCCAACTTGCTCCCTAAATCCCCTTCCATGATTCTACTAGTATCTCCCCTTATTTATAAAATTGCTTATAGTATTGTTAGAGCAGGAGATAATTTCAACCTTTCATTATTTATAAGCCTTATAAACATTGACTATTAGTCAGAAACTGTGCTAAAGAGTGAGGAATGAGAAAGATGCCTCCTGAGAAAGAAAGGCATGGAAAAATATAATAAAGGCAATGACTCTTGAATACAATTTCTCTTTGGAACAACAAAAAAATCACTCTTAAAGGTAATCATTTGGAGCCCTTCATTTTTTCCACCTAATCCTGTTTGTACTGGATCTTACTTCCCTACTTCCAAAATCTTGACTTCATTTGCTGTCTTTGTATTTTTCAAACCCTTGAAAATTGACCTATGGTCTAATTCTATCTCTGGGTGCTTCATGTAGAATTTCTCTTTATTGACAATGGGTCTCCTGTCCTTCACCATCTCTCAAATGAGGAACGAATGCCATCTGCCGTCTATGGGTAGAACCTGAAGCTCTGATTCCCAGCTCACCTCCAACTCCTCCAGTGTTTTCTGCAGATAGAAGAATCATTTGAACACTGACAATAATTTTTC
The DNA here is from genome assembly GCA_004027185.1 of Glis glis. Classification (NCBI taxonomy): domain Eukaryota; kingdom Metazoa; phylum Chordata; class Mammalia; order Rodentia; family Gliridae; genus Glis; species Glis glis. The sequence continues at coordinate 62,748 of PVJS01001620.1, forward strand.
TAGGCTGATTCTGGAAGCCCACTTAACACACTTCTGAGGTTCCTTTAAATCTTGGTACTGTTTTATTTATTTTCTTAGTGTAAAGCCTTTTAAGTTCTTTGTATATCCTAGATATTAGACCTCTGTCAGAGGGATAGCTTGCAAATATCTTCTCCTATTCTCTAGGCTTTCTCTTTAGGCTCTTGATGGTTTCCTTTGATGAGCAGAAGCTTTGTAGTTTAATGCTATCCCACTTATTAATTCTTGTTTTAATTTCCTGTGTTTTGGAGGTCTTGTTGAGGAAGTTTCTAACTGTGCCTATATGTTGGAGTGTTGAACCTATGCCTTCTTCTAATAATTTCACAGACTCTGGTCTAACTTTCAGGTCTTTAATCCATCTCATGTTGACTCCTGTGCAGGGTGAGAGGTAAGGATTTAGTCCCATTTTTTCTACAGGTAGATAACCAATTTTCCCAGCACCATTTGTTGAAAAGACTGTCCTTTCTCCAATGTATGTGTTTAGCATCTTTGTCAAAAATCAATTGACTATAAGTTTGTGAACTTGTTTCTGTATCTTCTATTCTGTTCCACTGGTCTATGTGTCTGTTTTTGTGCCAGTACCATGCTGTTTTTATTACTATATCTCTGTAGTACAGTTTGAAATCAGGAATTGCTATGCTTCCTGCAAGATTCTTATTCCTGAGAATTGCTTTGGCTATTCTGAGTCTTTTGTTTCTCCATATAAAATTAATGACTGATTTTTCTAGATCTGTGAAAAATGATGTTGGTATTTTGATAGGGATTGCACTGATTCTATACATCATTTTTGGCAGAATGGCCATTTTGATAATATTTATTCTGCCTATCCAAGAGCAGGGGAGATCTTTCCATCTTCTAAGATCTTCTTCAGTGTTCTATAGTTTTCATTGTAGAGGTATTTTACCTCTTTGGTTAAGTTTATTCCTAGGTATTTAATTGGTTTTGAAGTTGTTGTGAATGGAATTGTTTTCTGGATTTCTTTCTCAGTGGATTCATGGTTGGCATATATGAAAGCTACTGATTTTTTAGGTTGATCTTGTATCCAGCTACATTGATGAATTTATTGATCAGCTAAATCCGATCAAGAAGTGGGCAACTGAAATGAATAGACACTTCATGAAAGAAGAGATACAAATGGCCAATAGATACATGAAAAAATGTTCAACATCATTAGCAATCAAGGAGATGCAAATCAAAACTACTCTAAGATTTCATCTAACCCCAATTAGAATGGCAATCATTAAGAAGTCAAACAACAACAAATGTTGGCGAGGATGTGGGGAAATCGGGACTCTTCTACACTGTTGGTGGGATTGCAAACTAGTTCAACCCTATGGAGATCAGTGTGGAGATTCCTCAGAAAACTGGGAATGGACCCACCATATGATCCGGCTATACCATTACTGGGTATCATACCAAAGGGATTGAAACCAGAAAACTACAGTAATACATGCATACCCATGTTCATAGCAGCACAATTCACAGTTGCCAAATTATGGAACCAACCTAGGTGTCCATCAACAGATGAGTGGATTGCAAAATTGTGGGAAATACACACAATGGAATTCTACTCAGCATTAAAGAAGAACAAAATAACATCATTTGCAAGAAAGTGGAAGGATCTGGAGAACATTATGTTAAGCGAGATCAGTCAATCACAAAAAAGAAGGGACATATGTTTTCATTAATATGTGCAACCTAAGGAGTAGTAGGGTCACACAAGGGACTCCGGTTGATAATGGAGAACCCTCAGCAGAACAAGGGAAGTGGTACAAGGGAAGGGGGAGGGCAAGAAAGAAGTGAATTCATGGAATTACTATCATAAGCAATATGTACATGTGAAAATATACCAATATCATTCTTGGTACTTCATACGGGTGGGGGGAGGTAGGGGGGACACTAAGAGCTGTGTGCATGTATGTTAACATCAAATAGATATTCATCGCGATATAAGACTCCAATGCACCAATAAAAGCACGTTAAAAATTAAAAATATAGTCATGTAAAACTTAACAAATAAATAAATAAATAAAATAGCCATTGTTTTAAAAAAAATAAATCTTGGTACTGCTAACAGTAATTCTTTCCACTACAATTGTTATTCTTCCAGTGCCTCAAGCTTGTCATGTTTTAAAAGAATGTCTACTTGAAAAAGCCTAGTCCTTATGTTTCAAAGGCTGAACCTATTTTTTTTTTACTAACCAAGATCCCTATCACAACTACACTTGCCTCTTTACAGTAAATGTCTTGTCCACAGAATCAGTGGAATTCTTACTTCGTGAGACATATGAAAGGGAGCTGGACTTGGTCCTCAAAAAGGGTGCCTGTTGTGTTGGAAGCGGATGGATGGGATGACCTGGAAGGTCTCCTCCAGCCCTGATTTTGATGATGTGATTCTAACCAGATGGGGCCAACGGCATAGTAGACGTCTATTGATGCTACCTCTCTGCTTTTCATCCTGGGTTTATTCTTCTGGTAAATGTATATTTTCTTTGGCCAGGCTCTCCGTTTGTGATGCACAGCATGTGCGTCACAAAAGCTCTTTGTGTCTCACACGTAGCTGGCTGTAAAAGGGCTGGTGAAGGAACTGAGCAAGTCAGATGTCTGTGTCTACGTTTTCAATTTGTATGGAAACCCTGCGATCCTTCACAGATTGTGGCTTTTAGTGTATTTTATTTATTTGAATATGGCCAAAGACATGACTTCTTAATGTTATGGTGTCATGTCTGTGTCTGAAGAAAAATAATAAACCATAGTACAATATCACACCATGTATGGTTTTTCCTTAATAAGAAAGCAGGCTAGTTATTAAACCGTAATTTAAGGATAGTTGGACAGTCATTAAGTAAATATAACGTACACAGAGACGAGATTTTCATGACTCTAGCAATTATATTTTAAGCATTACATATTACTTGAAAATATGCACTATCTATATTTGTGTATGCTCCTTTTTCATCTACTCGTACCACACTGGGAAAAAAGTGAAAAAGGAGGTGGAATCTGTTTGGGATAATAGCTGAAGGATTTTTCTGTGGCTCATTTTGGGGGTCATCAATACACAGCACTGTGTCTCCATTATGGGACTGGACATGAAGTTTGACTATAGAGGCAAGAGCATTTGTACTTAAAGAAAACACTGGGCATGTATGTGTGTATGGGGGGAGATACTGGGGATTAAACTCGGGAGCATTCTACTTCTGAGATACATCTTTATCCCTTTTTATTTTTTGCTTTGAAACAGGGTCTCACTAGGTTACAGAGAGTCTTGCTAAATTGTTGAGGCCGTCCTCAAATGTGCAATCATCCTGTCTCAGTCTTCCAAGTACTGGGATTACAGGCATGCTCCACCATACCGGGCTTGGGCATCTTTTATGGTAGAAACATTTTTTTTTTTTTGCGGTACCGGGGATTGAACGCAGGGGCGTTCTACCTCCGCGCTACGCCCCCGGCCCTATTTTTTATACTTTACTTTGAAACCGGGTCTCACGAAGTTGCGTAGGGCCTCATTAAGGAGAGAGAGAGAGAGAGAGACAAGGAGAGAGAGAGAGAGAGAGGGAGAGAGAGAGAGAGAGAGAAAGCACTGAGGCTGGCCACGAACCCGGATCCTCCAGTCTCCGCCTCCCAAAGTACTGGGATTACAAGCGTGCGCCACCACGCCCGGCCTGTATGGTAGGAACATTTTTATCTTTCTTATTTCTTTTCCACATCAAGAAATAATCTCTGGTGCTTATGGGTCTGACTGTCTTCTTGGGCAAGGACTTTATTCTTCACCATTGTATGTAGGATAAAATTAAAATTCATTAGCCTAACATATCAAGTTTTTCTCCACTTGACCTCAAATGATCTTTTCTAGTCTCATTACATGTTGCTTTTTCTCTCTAAATGCTAAGCTATAAACCTAAAACCATCCACTGCTCTTGAATGCTTTCTAGCACATCTCAAAGCTTTGGTGTATTTTTTCCTTTGTTTAGATCTCCTACCCAAGTCACCTGCTCCTAGAGAACTCCTACTCATCCTTCAAAACAGCTTAAATGTCATTCCTTTTCATTCAATCATTCAACAGATCTCTCATATGTGTTGGATGCTAGAAATGCTCCTGCCCTCATTGTGCTAGTTTAATCAAGTAAGAGAGACAGAAAATTCAGTAAGGCATTACATTACAGCACGGCATGCACTTTATAAGAGTTATCTGCGGTGTTATTACATGACAGTGTAATATGATTTTATAAAATGCTGTTTTGACCCAGTTTTGAGACACTGGCTAGAAGCCAGTCAGTTTCCTTTCTGGAGCATCTGATTAAGTCTGCATCCCCAGCCTCCTCTCTTATCAGGTCCTGCATGTCTGGATACTAGCGACCACTCTAACCACTCCAGGTTCAGGTAGTAAACAACTAGGGACAGTCCTTGCACATCAGAGACTGCCGAATTTATTCAAACCGGTCAATCCTCAGTCTGCGTACTCTGTCTTATCCAATCCTTCCTATGGAAACCACAGCAAAGGTGTTCCCACAGTTCTGCCTTCCCCCTCTGCCTTGGGGCCTTCCCCACTGTGGCCCTGAGTGGCATGCCTCCATGTTTTCCTCCAGGGAACAGTGAGCAACAAAGTTGTAAACTTCTTTGTGGTTTGTCTCTCTTGATCTGAGGATGACTTCACCGTAACTCACATAAAATAACGTGGTTAAACAAGCAGGGGAGCTTATTACAACTGGAGAGGTCATGGGCTGAGGTCTGTCCTAAAAGGCTAGGAGAAGGTAACCAGGTGAGGAGGTGTCAGTGGGAAGAGGAAGACTGGAGAGGGCAGGGGAAGCAAGGTGAGTGCAGGCAGAATCGGCCCAGAAGAATGGGCACAGGGAGTGATAGAAACGGAGAAAATGCCACTGTGGCTGGGGTGGAGCTCCAGGGAGCAAGGGGAGAGCTTGGCTAGAGAGGCAAGTGGAGTCTGATCTCTGAGAGATTTGTGCTGGCTCCCTGAACAAAACGCACCCGGTTTAAAGGTCCTCCACAAGGAGGACCTTGGGAGTATTATGCCAAGTGCGGTTGACTGGTCTCAGAAGGTCAAGGGTTGTATGTTTTCTCTCATATGTGGAAACTAGAGAGAAAATAGGAAGCATAGGGGACTTTAAATAATGTGGAGAGAGACCCGTAGAAGTGGAAGGGGATTGGGGAAAGGATTTAGGGAGGGGAAGAGGGAGGATTGAGGAAGGAAACAGTTCAAATACTACTATGGCAGTATGTGAAGGCACCACCACCAACTTCAGTACCATTTGTGGGGAGGGAGGAGGGAGAAGTGGGGTGGGACCTGGAGGGAAATACAGCAAGAGCTGTGTGCATGTATGTTTTCATCACATTGAACCTGACTCTGATGTATAATTGCAATGCACTAATAAAATAATTTATAAAAATAAAGGTCTATAACAATGTGTTTTGTGCTTCTCTGTTCTGTTTTAACATTTCGTCTCTTTCACTAGACTTAAACTCCCTAAAGAAAGGAACCATATGTGATTTTTTTTTTTAGAGTCAAAGGCTTTGTTGAATTGAATTCAATTAAACAGCAACAATCATAGTGCCCTATTGCTGATGTCGGATAAAGGATACTCCAAGCAGAATCAGAACACACAATAAGAGTTTTCCAACCACAGAAAGTGGGCTGGCCTTAGTCTTGCAATGAGAAGTTTCGTTAGTGATTTAGAAGGGTCTAATCTTTACTCAGGTACTTACTAACTAGTATGTGATTTTAGACATGTGGGACAATCTACCCAGCTTTAGTTTCTTCAGCCATAAAATTGAGATAATAATAGTTAGCTCAGTGGCATTTTTCTTTCAGTGAAATTAGACATCAAATGTAAAACACCTAAGATAGCAATAACTTATAATATCAGGCACTTAAAAGTATTAGTTATCTTTCTCCTGTCTACTCTTACATATCCCTAGAATACTCATAATAGGTGTTTTAAACCTGTTTGATTTGAATTGAAATGAAGATTGGAACAAACCTTCACACTAATTTTAGAGTTGCCCACAACTCTCTAGGAATTGTTGGCTTAGTACTGTAAGGAAACTCAGAGCATTCCTTACCCAAATCCTGTGGTGTACAGAGAAGAGTAGTCAAGAAATCAACTTCCTCTATTAAGGTTACCATCACAGGCCTGAATCCTCGATTTATTTGTCTTGTCTGCCAGATTGCAAACTCTTTTGGGTAGAGACTTAATTATTCATCTTTATTCTCTGGCACCTCACAGAGCCTGGGGCACAGTAGATGTTAAATAAATATCAACCAGTGAAGAGGTATTAGGGTGGGTGAATGCATTAATATTGTGAAATTGCACACATATTTTGGTCTTTCTAATAGTCACTGCATGTCCAATTCTGTACCCTGTTGATTTTCTGTTATGTGAAACTTAATGTAATATGCTAGTTTTTCAAGTTTAAATTATTTCCATACAACCAATAGTTACTTCTTAAGAATCGTGTCCATACATTATTACTTTTTCTTTCTATTCTTAATATGGAAATTATCCGTGGGTGATAATCCATGGGTAAGGACTTCTTACATGCTTTTCTTTCAACCAAATGAGACTTTACGCAGATGTTTGGACTGTTAACAGTTCTCCCCATGATCCTGATCAAATCTAACTGTAGGAAGCTTATGAGAAATTTATCACCAATTTCTTTTCTCTGGCAGAGGGCTGCAATATGCATTCACACTTGTCTACATCGTTTTGGTTTGTATCTTTCCAACATGATTTTAGGTCCAACAATGAAATGAACTTTTTTCAGAAGTAATGATATCTACGACTGGATATTAGAGGCAGCATTTACTTCATTTCTATAAGGGCATCTTTCATTAGCAGAAAGGTTGAAAAAATACGCTTTTAATGCTCTTTCTAAATATAAAATTTAAGCAACTCTTGACACTTTGAGGGAAGATGAATTCTTCTTAAAACTCTACTAGTTAAAAGCTGAATAAGATCCCTTACTGGTGTTCTGGAAAATATTTAAATGACTCCTTTCTAGTTATTTTAGCAATAATGGAATTCAGCTCAGGAAGTTTATGTTAAATCCAATCTCACTGGAGTTTCAGTGAGCTTTTCACCTTGCCTGATGGACGATAAAGAGTCAAGGCCTATTTGAGCTAAATTGTGCCCTTATTATATCCCCAACCATTCTGGCTAAAGAGTACATTTCATGTAAATGGAGAGTTTCATTTAACACAGATCCCAATCAAATTTGAATTCCTTGTTGTCAGATTGGACTACTCTGAAAAAATATGGCAGTTAATATTTACAAATATTGACTTCAGTTTGGCCCTTTGGAACTTAAAAAGTCTCGATTTCTCAGTGGTAACTCAGAAGTTATTGGAGGGGGTTTGGGCAGTGCACATTTCTGTACTTGTACTCTGAAAGCTGGTATGTGGGGAGACACACAACTTTTATTAGTCAATTTGTTATTAGTATTTTTGCAATGCAGCAGGAGTTTTTATAATGACACTAGACTTGAAGGTAAAAGAACTGAACTGCAGATCTAAGTTTTACACTCAATAAATGCAGTTGAGACATACTTTCATAGATAGAACATACATTTCAAAAGAACATCTGAGATACTAGTGGTATAGAAGAAATGTGGGGGGCCGGGTGTGGTGGCGCATGCCTGTCATCCCAGTACTCGGGAGGCTGAGATAGGAGAATCACAGATTTGAGACCAGCCTCAAAAACTCAGTGAGGCTCTCAGCAACCTAGTCCCCCCCCAAATAGGGCTGGGAGTGTAACACAGAGGTAGAATGCCTCTGGGTTCAACCTCCAGTATAAAGAAGAAGAAGTAGAAGAAGGAGGAGGAGGAGGAGGAGGAGGAGGAGAAAAAGAAGAAGAAAATAATATGGGGGATAGAAAGACACTAGAATGATCTGTGTGATTCTGGGTAAGTCTTGTCATGTTGCTTTCCCTCTTTTTTTCTCTGTTAAATGAGGGTAATAACTGCTGCCTCACTAGTTTTACAAAGTTGATATGAATATCAAATATGATCATTTAAGTGAAAGCATCATGGAATTTGGAACATGATTTGATCTTAACTACTACTTAATAATTTGAGATTTGGGAAACAAGGTCTGACCCAAAGCAATATTTGTACTCCAACTGACTGATGAGCAATTGGGTACCTTTCAATTAACACGCAACATTAGGGAATGTGTAAAATCATATCACTGCTTAGGGCTTTTCTTTACCATTTCCTCCTTCAGGAATTCCCATCTTACGTCACATTATTTTGGGAAAATTACCTGATCTAGGTAGCTCATTTATGTTGAAGTGTAAGTAAATGGTAATGGGCTAATGCAACACTTTACATTTGTACACAGGAACGTGTTTTTACATCTCCCTAGTCCACAAGTAATTTTCCTTTATCATGAGGGACACTTCAAGGGAAATGTTTCATTAGCACTAGCTTCAGAGTTGATTTCTTCAAAGTAATCTATTTATGAAGGGGATCTTCAGAGTCTCACTTTAATATGTAAGAACTCATGAGCACTTCAGAGCTTAATGGTAAGATGCAGGTATTCATAGATTGTTTGCACAAGCTTCAGGAAAGCAGAGATGTGGAAAGTGATACACAGAGACAAAAAGATACATGGGGAAGGGGAGTTAGAGAATAATTTTCAAGTTTATTTGACTAATCTTTTTTGACCTACACTTTCTAGTATGAGGTTAATCGAGATTACGTTCTCTCCAGAATGAACTTTAGAAGTTTTGTATAGGGGAGTCTCAAAGGGGTAAATATGTTGGGTATTTGAGGCTCGGATGACATGTCATGCATACAGTTTTATTGTTTGTGAAATGAAATGGATCGGTCAAGGAATGGGGAGCAAGGGAGATGATGTAGAATGCGGTGGGGGTACTTAAAGCCTTGCAGGTGCTAATCTGTCTTGGGCTATTTTGACATTCTTGGATAGCATTGCTTGGGGCTTTTGTTTCCCATTTGGGGTCTTTGCCACTGGGTATTTCTGGGAAGGTCGAGTGGTGCGGCAGGGGATTCAGAGCTCGTTTGGTCATAAAAACCATCTGGTGTGATTATTGAAATTTCACAAGCTGAACCCCCCCCATCTCAGACTCATCCAGTCAAGGTCTCCAGACAGAGGCCTGGACACCTATTTTATCAGGCGTTCCAGGTGATTCTCTAAATCAGAAAACATGGGAATGGCAGTTTATTAGAAACAGATAGATTTTTGAGCCAGACCATAATAAAAATCTTCACCACTTTCTGGCTCTCTGACTGAGTACATCCCTTTGTGTATCTCTGGAATGGGAATTGTAATGATCTCTTTCTTATAGGATTGAACCAAACCATCTAAAAGTCATCCTCATGAGAAAGTCTGATACCAAGTAGACATTTTCCTTCGAGGCTGGTGTTTGGGTGCCTCTCCATACTCACAGGAATAGTGGGTTCTTTTTCTTCAGCGAGCATGGAGGCTGAGGCAGTGTCAACATGCAGTGAGTGGAGTGGGGATTCTCTGGCTTTGTTAGAATTCTGTCTTGATCAAAACATGTTTTATTTTGTCCTTTTGCATCTCACCCTTGGAGGGGGTGTTTTGATGAGTAGCAAATATTTCAATATTAAAATCTTGAGTAGTCTTCTCAAAATAAAACAAAACTAAAGAACTGAAACCAAAAAACAAAAACAAAATAACTACCTCATTCATACCAACCTCCAAACCTTCCTCATTCCTTCACAAACAACTCATATTGAAAGAGGAGAAATATTAGCCTTCTGGGACAAATACAGTAAGAGGGATGAATATTTACATAGTAATGAAATAAAGTGGATATAATTATTCCACTGGCAAGGTAATTTCTTAAATGGAATGATCAATTGTATATTCATTGTACTCTGTATAAACATCTATTTACTACTAGATACTAGGGATAAAAGATTAGACATAGTTTCTTTTTTTTTTGCGGTACTGGGGATTGAACGCAGGGGCGTTCTACCTCCGCGCTACGCTCCTGGCCCTATTTTTTTATAGTTTATTTTGAAACCGGGTCTCACGAAGTTGCAGAGGGCCTCACTAAGGAGAGAGAGAGAGAGAGAGAGAGAGAGAGAGAGAGAGAGAGAGAGAGACAGGGAGAGAGACAGGGAGAGAGAGAGCGCGAGAGAGCTGAGGCTGGCTGCGAACCCGGATTCTCCGGTCTTTGCCTCCCAAAGTACTGGGATTACAAGCGTGTGCCACCACGCCTGGCTAGACATAGTTTCTGACTTCAAGGATTTTATAAACTAGTACAGAAGACAGATGTGTAAAGATAAATGTATGATGGAAATATATTAGTGTCATCAGTAGATTTAATAATACATAATTTCCATAGGTTCATGCTATCTCATGTTAACTTCCAGACAACTTTGGGACCAAAAATTCTGCCCAGATATGTGTAATTATAATTAGTAATCTTCTCATTCATCTCAACAATACCATTGAAAGCAAAAGTCCACATTATTAGTGTTGCACAAAAAATATGCACCAGTTCTTAACTCACTTTGCCAATATATTTTACACAGCAGCCTCCGTTATTAACTCGCTATTCTTTGCCAGCACTTATTACTTGTTCAGAAATAGATTGCAATAGTCTTTTATCCCCCAAGGGAAAAGAGGGGATTAGTATTTATTGAACTCAACTAAGTGCCAAGTTCATTACATGAGTTTTCCATACTCAAGGCTACAGCAAGTTGTCTTCGAAGGACTTGGGAATAAGGAAAATAAGATTACCCTCTGAAGGCTAAACTACAAAGTCAGCACATGGCGGAGGAAATTAGCCAGCCATAAAAGACCCAGACCAAAGTAACAGACTGGAAATGACTAAAGTGGTTGCTCCAAACTGGAGGTAGCTCTCGACCTAGCAAAGTCTGGGCCATACCTGCATGATAAGGTTGAGTCATAGACAACTATGTGAATAAACATGAAGAGAAAGAAAACATACCAACCAAGGTTAGTCAGAATAGTACATCCAAGAAAATGTAGATAAATACATGGTCACTGTGTTTCAGCACTGCCAAGAGGACAGGACATTTTTGTGTGTGTGTGTGGTTCTGAGGATTGTACCTGGGGCATTCTACCTCTAAACTATACTCCCAGCCCTATTTTATTTATTTTTAAACAGGGTCTCACTAAGTTGTTGAAAGTCTTGTTAAGTTGCTGAAGTTGGCCATGAATCTGGGATCCTCTTTCTCAGCCTCTCATGTACTGGGATTACAGGTGTGCACCACCTTGCCTGGCTAGGACAGGGCATCTTGAAATCAGAAATTGGATAGGTCATGCTTAAGTTCATAATTCTCCATTTCATAAACATCCAGAGCATAACTTAGAGGAAAAATTTCTCCAAAACCATTACAACCTTATAGTTTTGACTTTCTACTTAGTTTAAGTAAATTTCTGATTGGGATTTAGTATCCTAAGGAGAGCAGTGGCAGAAAGCATATTTACATCATGAAGATTTCAAACAATTGTACTCTTGGGATATACTTTTTTTCCTTATTAAAATGTTATGCCTGCAAATTCCTCTTAGGGTCTAGATAATATTGCCACAACCTCCATTCAATGCCTTTTGGAAAAGTTTAATATTTTTCGTAATATTTCTGTGAACTGTGGCAGAGGGGGAAGGTTTACATTCTTGGGGTCACCTTTGGCTCCAATTTGCTCTCTTTTCTCCCGCTGTGTCTTGGGTTATTCCTTTGTCTTTTCTCTGCCATGGCTCCAGGAAACAACCCCTTTCCTTCATGGCCACTAAGAATGTACAATATCTGTAAGGCCAGAGTAGGCATGAGAGCTTTCTCTGAACTTTTGAGAAAATGGCATGCTAGGTCAGTGGAAATAACTTTAAACTGAATTTTATATATCCTTGTTTCCTTCTTCCATCCTAGTCATTGCTCTCTCTGCCATCCTTCTGATCCATTTTCTATTCTTTCTCTCTCAGAACTATCTACCTACCTACCTGCATGCCTGGATACACACACACACACACACACACACACACACACACACACACACACTCACACACCTATGCATACACATTTTTTTCATTTTATTTAGCGGTATCAGCTTTCTTCAGTACCTACACACAATTCAATTGAAGCTTTGATGTAATAAAGAAGATATTTTTAAATAGATAATCCTCCTTCCCCACTCAGTTTTAAGGTAATGTTCAAGTTCAGATTTCCAGTTTTGTTAGCATTGTGTTGTGCATTTTGCCTTGTTTCTCAGGTTAGGGTCATCTCTGGGACCATAGACTAGATTTGGGCTTTCAGAGCAGAGACCTACTTCTCAGTGGAGAAGTCCTACCGGGCCTGAGCAGGAGCGTCTGCCCTTCACTGTACAGGCTCTCTTTGTCATAGTTCCTTATATTTATATCTTCTGTCATCTGTAAGGTTTTGGGTTCCAAAGCAAGTAGCATAGATAATGTCTTTAAATGATTATAGCTCTTCCAGATGTTAGAAGTTATTACCATTCTCATTTTATAACTGATAGAAGTGAGATTTAGTGGACTTTAAGGCACTTGCCCCAAACTACACAGCATTCACAGAGCTGGAATTTATCTTCAGTTCTAACTCTGCCCCTGTGCTCTTTCCACAATACCAATGAAGTTCACATTTTACCAAGAGCCTGACTAACCCGTACAAATATCCCTTAGGCTGAAATGCAAATCATCTTTCATAAAATCTTTTCTACAGCTCTGCTAAGCTACTACCCTAATCGCCCTAATGTGAGATCCAATTGTTGCTCTTCAAGAGTTCACAAAGTCATCCTTTGTGTAAAGGACTAACAAAGCTGCCTTCTCTCATTCTGTTTCACTTCCAGGATGCAGAATGCAGATACACTCAGCTGGATTGTCTCATTGTCCCAAAGCAGGCATGAGGTCAGGTACATGTAGTTATTTGGAGTGAACATGCCATAAACTAGAACGTGGTAGTTATGTGCACACGTATGCAGCTCAGCCCCCCAAGACCCAAGAGCAGTTGGAGAAAACTGAGCTCAAAGTAGGAGTTAGGATGCAGAGGTCTTTGGCCATATTTACTCAGTAAGCCTTAATTTGCTATAGTCAAACACATCTATGCTCTGGTTTTAAATGCAAATTGTTTTTTAAATACTCAAGGAGTATCTAAGGAACAGGAATAATTACCATAGCAAGATCGGTCTATTCTGTACCTTCAGAGGGTCAACTCTCTTTGGCTTAAATTTGGCACAGGATCTGGGGTCAATAAATGTTTGAAGATTGAGAGTTCAGTTACAAATTTGAGGGAAGTCTTACACATTACCAGAAAAGGAGAAAATGCAAATCCTGTCCCACTTCTATATGAATAGATGGCAATAATAAAGCATCTCTATTATTTTATTCTTTAGAACCCCGTTGGAATGAGTCTCAGTGAAGCCATTCCTTACTGTACCATCACTCTTTAAGTCCTGATATTTCCCTTTGGATGTGAGTATTAACAAAGTCTGAGTTACGCATAGGTGAGCTGAAGAAAGGGGTCATTCTAGGCAGATGGTGAGATCAGAGAAATGTGGTTATGGCGAGTGGGCTACTACTTTCAAGAGCAGTGAAGAATTCAGATACAGAAAGAGAGAGTATCAATGACAGAGTGGTGATGGAAAGTGAGGAGAAGAGATGAATTTGGAGAGTTAGGCAAGGATCAGACCATGGAGGCCTTGAGTGTTATAACAAAAAGTTTGGGCCTTACCCTGTAGGTAGCATCGAGAGGTGAATTAGGCAAAATTCCTGTTCGTAGAATTTTTCTTCTAAAGAGAAGCAAGGTAAATAATTGGCAAAGATCATGTAGGAAGATCACATGGGGATATAAAAATTAAATAGGTTGAGGTTTAAAGGGCACAGAGACAGGGAGGCCTGGTTCAGATCCCGTCTATCGCTTGTCAACAGGGCATCTTGTTCTTCTAACAACAGCAGTAACAACCGTGGTGCTATTTGTAAGGAATAAGGAATGGATGCCCAAGTCCTTGTCTATTGCTTGGCAGGGAACAGTTGCCCCCAAATGGAAAATAATCTGCATGGTGGAGCCAAGAATAAGAACTGGATGCAGGCAAACTAGGTAATTGTTTTTCCTGTGACAATAACCCATGTAATAATACTAGCTAATATATACTGAACACATGGTACATGCCAAATACTATTATAAGCACTTCACATGTATTGGCCCCTTCATTCTCATGGAAATCCTATGCAGTACACATTAATATCCTTCTCTTGTATAACAGAGGTTAAGCGACTTGGTCAGTGTCACACACCCACCAAATGGCAGAGTTGGGATTCAAGGTAGTCTTACTTTGTGCCTATCCTCCTAATTACAGCCTTATGTTAATTCATATTATTATTGCTAACAGCTCATTATTATATTTTAGCGGTGCTATATAGTTCAAAAGACATTTTGCAAATATTCTCATTCAATCCTTATCAATGGTTTTACTTACTCTTGACTTTAAAACTGGTAGATTCTTTCAGAAATAAAACCCTATAAAATAGTATCTAATATAAAAGCTCTTCAGTGCTACTAAATGTCTGCAGTTCCAGGGAGTCACTCAAGCCCATCTTTTTCCTTCCCAATTCCTCATGTTACCTTTGGTTTGGCTTTACCTCCTTAGTTGCTAACTTTCATCTCCATCTTCATCCCCTATGGAAATGCTTTCTTCTTGACTGTGTTTGGCATTTAGATCTCCACTGTCCTGCTGGTTGTAGTTCAAGCCATAGCTTGTGCTTTGGAAGGTCTCAAATATAAAAATAAAGTTCCTGATCTAGATACCACCTGTTCCAAAGGTAGTGATCAGTCAGGCCAGCTTCTGCTCTGGTCAAGCAGCAGCCCCTGGGTCAGGATTTTAAGTGTTTCACAGATAAAGAAACAGACTCAGAGAGGTCATCTAACTTGCATGAGATTGTAGCAGAGCCAGTTGAGCGTCTCTCAAAAGGAATTTCTTCATTATTCTTTACCTTAGAACCATAACTTTTAGTGGGTTGTTATGGTTTTGATTTAGAATGTCCCCTTAGACCTCAGAGAGACAAGGCAGTAGTGTTGGAGACAGGGCTTGGTTGCTGAGAAGGGACCCCTGGAGGAGTGGACTTGGGATTATATATGGTCCTTCCTTCCCTTGTTCTCTCTTTTGCTTCTGGCCTCCATTTTGTGAGAGCAGAGCCCTTGGGCATACTCTCTCTCTCTCTCTCTCTCATCCCCATGCCATGCCCTGAGTTCTGCAGCCTTTACCTGGTCTAACATGGATGAACCCCTGAAATCTCTAGACCTGTGAGCAAACAAATCTCCTTTAAGTTGTGGTGGTCAGGTGTTTTGGGTGACGGTGAGGATGCTGCCTGAGACACTGGCCACCTGGCCTCACATAAGACACAGTGCCCTTGCAGTTAGCTGAGTTCACGTGGCCATGTTCAAATGAATGGGATAGAAGTGGAAGGTGGATGTTTCTGACATGAGCAGAGGACAGCCTTTCTGAAACCCCTGCTCCCTTCTTCTTCATCGTCTCTTCTTTTCTGATGGTTGAAATGTGGGCAGAATGACTGAAGACCAAGAAATGACTTTAAGACCTGAGGTGGAAGCTGCATGTTGAGGAAGAATAAAAGAACAATAAAAAAGAAGAAGCCTGGATCCTATGAGTTTAAGCAGTCTCTGTTATATTAGAGATAAGTAGAACTTGATCTTATCTGAGCCAATAATATTTTAGTTTTTGGCTCTCAGAATTGACCTAAATATCCCCTCTACCCAGTTCTGGGGATTGAACCCAAGGGCATATACCCCCAGCCCTATTTTATTTTTATTTTGAAACAGGGTTTCACTAATTTGTTGAGGGTCTCACTAAGTTGCTGAGGCTGGCCTCAAACCTGTGATTCTCCTGTCTCAGTCTCCCAAGTACTGGGATTACAGGTGTGCACCTCCATGCTGGGCAAATTGACCTAAATCTTAACAGATTCGTGATCACACGGCTAGTGGACTTAACCTCAGTTCTTTGAACTCCAGGTGTTTTTATGTCACCAGACAACAGCTGGTACCTCTGTCTTTCTCACTTTCAGGGCTCTTGTGAGGACAAAATAAGGAAACAAGCAAGAAGAGCACTTTGTAAACTGTGAGGCCTCATTTCTATGCCAGCAGAAGCAGGGTTCTGCATTTGTGGAGAACTGTGGAAAAATACTTAATGTCTCAGCTTGCTCGTTGGTTGAACAGGTAGGGGGAAAAAGCAAAAAGCCATGTTGTACTCAAGACTGGGAATCCAAATGAGCCGGAAACTGTTTTGGCTGATTCTTGGCCCCAAAGATGCCTTTCAAGTGGGGAAGGATGGGTTGTTCCTGAGCAACCAGGATCTTTCTGACTCCCTGTGGTTTAATGCTGCCCAAACGTTTGTGTAAATACACCTACACCTTAAGTAAAATAGGAAGGATTGGGGATCTGAATTGCCCTCATTGGGATATTCTTTGTGTCCAACATCTGTTCATGAAGGAAATTGTATTAGTATTAAGTCAGATTCCTAGTGTTGGGATTTGAGTTGCTTCAGGAGTGCGTGGCCTGGTTTGCAGAAGCTTGTTTGCTCTGTGAAGAGCATCGGGGCAGTCTTTGCTGGCCAGCGGTCTCGCACCAAAAGCAAGTTTTCACACAGGGCTTTTCATACATTCTGCCTTGAGCCAGGCTCAAATACCAAGAGGTCCCTAGGGGGTATTTTTGCAAGTTTGCTCTTTTTCCTTTTGCAACTGGCAAAAGGCAACAAAAGCCAATGCTTAGAAGGTATGCCTATGCCCTGAACACTTTATTTGAGCTCCTTTGAAAGGTGTTGGGTTGCATCCCAAAGCAAACCACCGTTTTGGATTGTGCAGAGGTTGTTTTCAGCTCTTTGCATAATTCAGGGCTGGTGATACACTGTTGTGAAAAGATAGGGCAAAATATAGTCATCCATCAAGGAAAGCGAGGAGGAAATCCTGATGATCGTAATATCTCACACTCACCTAGCGGATTCACGCTGCACACCCGCACTCACACTTTGCATGTGTGGGATTACTTAATCCCTCTAACAATGCCATGTGCCACAGTGATGTTAAACATCTTTAACAGCAAGTAGAGCAATGGGTGAGAACAGATGTTTGCTTTAGTGCTGGGTGTGGGTCCTGGAAGTTTCCTGCTTCACCAGGTGTTAACCCTTTAGCTTCTGGAATGAGGAGGAGGGTTAGAGTAAAAAGACAGGTTGTCTATGTTGCCAATCTTACCTGTCCCTCCTGTCCCTCCTCTCCCCTCCTTCCTCTCTCCTCTTTCCTCTTCTCTTTCTTCTTCACTTCCCTTCTAATGTAGCATTCTAGACGGTGAGACAGTGGTTCTCCCACACATGGACTGGACTGGCAGGAACTCAGAGAGGTGAACTCGAAATAAAGATTATGAAACAAAATTAAAGCAAGCTGAATTCAAAAAGCAAAGAAAGGAGTAAACAAAGATGATCAATGATTACTTAGATCAGCAGTTCTCAAAAATTTTGATCTCAAGATCTCTTAGTCATAATTAGTATCAAGGACCCTAAAGAGAGATTTTGTTTCTTTTTTTTTTTTTGAGGTACCAGGGATTGAACCCAGGGGCGTTCTACCTCCGCGCTACACCCCCGGCCCTATTTTTTATACTTTATTTTGAAACCGGGTCTCACGAAGTTGCGGAGGACCTCACTAAGTAGAGGGAGAGAGAGAGACAGGGAGAGAGAGAGAGAGAGAGAGAGAGAGAGCTGAGGCTGGCCGCGAACCTGGATCCTCTGGTCTCCACCTCCCAAAGTATTGGGATTACAAACATGCGCCACCACGCCCGGCCTGATTTTGTTTCTATTTATTTATTTATTTATTTTATTTACAGAAAACTGATATTTTTCATTCTTTTTATACTTTTATTGGTGCATTGTAATTATAAATCACACTGAGGTATAGAATGGTAGGAATATGTATGCATACAACAGTTGGTGGGTTTCCCTCCAGATCCCGTCTCCCTCTCTCGCCTTCCCTGCACATGCCGTTGAGATTGGCATTGATAATTTCATACACGCACACAGCATTATTTAAATTGTTACCTTCATTACATTTCTATGCCCCCTCCTTCCTTCCCTAGACCCCTCCATTGCTCCATTGGAGTCTTTACTCCTTTATCTGAGGTCTCTTTTGTTTCCCAATTTCTCTCTAGTTTCCATGCATGAGAGAAAACATACAACTCTTCATTTTCTGAGATCGGCTAATATCACTTACTACAATACTCTCAAGTTCCATCCATTTTCCTGCAAATGACATGATTTTCAAAGCTTACTAATCCACTTAGGAAAACTATGTCATGAAACTTGAATGTGGCATTTTTATCAGAATTCACTATATTTTCCAAAACAAAACCTATTGACTAAGAATATTTATATTTGTTCTACAGTTTGAAAAACCTTTATAATGTTTGAGTCACTAAACAATAGTTCCTCTCCTACCTGTTTCTGCCTTCAGTCAGTGTGGTATGTTGTTTTGACTGAAATATATGTAGAGAATCCAGTCCCACACGGATATATACAGTAGATGAAAAGCCAAGAAGCATAAGAATCAGCTTTTCAAATAATTGTGGATATTCCACTAATACTATCACACTGGCCAAGGGTAGTTTCTAAAAGGTCAGTTTCAATGTGTATTCTGAAACCATATTGATAAACTTTTTATTTTCTGTTACATTAAAATCCACTGATCTATTTTGACTTTTGAATGGATATCTCCCATGTATAATTTTGTAATATTGTACAATGGCCATTTGCAAAAAATTTAGATCACTGAATTATTCAGATCTTCTAAATTAATACTGAGATTTAACATTTGTTATTATCACCACCAATCTCATTAGAAAAGTCTATAAGTATTAGGAAGCTGTCAGTCTCATAGTAGTGGATACAAAGATTGCCAAATCCTAATTTTTATTTGAAAACTTGAATTTTTATCATTGACAAGAAAAACTGTCATTTATTTTTCTTGACTTCACTTTCAATAAAATGTTTGCCAAATATCCAAGTCTGAATAAGCATGATCTATCAGTCATTCTTTCAAATAAAAAAATGATATACTATGAAAATCAAGCAAACAAACAAGTTGCTCATCTTGGGACTTAAATAATCACACCAGTGTTTGTCATGGCGACAACCCTCAGTCTGGGTTCTGTAGCCATAGCAGTTTATGCGTATTCCCCTTTCACCATGCAAAACATTAAAATATGGCTTCTAGTCAGGAGTTGAGATTTCATAAAATCAATAACTTTTAGTGCCTAATTAACATCATCCTTAAGTGAAACCGGCTTCTTTTATTCTTTAAAAATTTCCTGCCAATGTATATAATGGTGAAAAATAGCGAAAGTTCAAATCTGCAGGTGAGAGATTAATTCAGTTGTCATGGCTGCAGCTATGTCTTTGACGACAGACTGCGTCACTGGAAAGGGGCAGTGCTCTCATTTCCTTTCCTGACTTGCATTCAGTGTCACCTCTGCCAGGTTTCATAAGCTCTTAGCTATTGAATGCCCTTCTTTAACCAGTGTAATACATAACTTATCCAGCAAGATGCTTCAATGGCTTTCAGTTTGAAAGCTATCACAGATAGTTGTTGGCTTAAAGAACTCATTGTGCTTTCATGTAAAATATTCAGTTCCTTTTCCTTAAACCCTGAATGCTTGATCTCAAAATTGCACCTCACTTTCACTAGCATCCTATTTAGAAGTGGATGGCACATCTGTGGGTTAAAAGAGCAAGTCTTTCAACCTCCCTGTGTAAGTCAGTGATCTATCCTAAAATACTAGTGCAAGTAAACAAAGTATACTTATTTCTTGTTGTGTTTTTATGTCATTATAAAGAGCATTTTAGAATTTCAAATAAATGCTTTTTTGACAATCATGAAGTTACAGAGACTATAGCAGCGTAACCAAGAATAGCTAATAAGTGCATAGCAGACACACTAAGAAAAAATAGAATTACTTTGTGAAAATACACGAATTTATTCTCTAACACCACAACATAAGAAAATTCTAGAAAATATAATAAGCAAATGCGTATTTTATTAGCAATCAGAGTGACAATATTAACATATGTCGTAAAGAATCTGCAAAAGACCACTGCACAGTCATGGAAAACTCAGAGTAAAAATGTCAAACACTTAATATTATTGCAAAATAGTTTTAATTTTATAAATTTCCTGAAAGGCCCTATAGATCATGGGTCTCTACTTTGAGAAGTGCTGATTGAGAGTATGACTAGAATTTAAGGTTGAAGTAATTTTTATACTTTTATTGCTATATTGTTATTATAAAACATAGTGATGTTCAAAGTGATACAAACATACACACACATAGTCTTTGTGTATTTCCCTCCTGATCCCACCCAGCTACCCACCTCTCTTGGTATATATAAGTGAGATTATTAGTGTTACCTTCATATGTGGGCATAGCATTTATGAATTGTTCCCTTCCTTTCACTCCTCCTGAGCTCCTTTCCCCCAATCCCCTTCCACTATTCTACTGGTCTCTATCCTCATTTATCTAAAGTCCCTTTTGTTTACTATTTTCTCTCTAGCTTCCACGTATGAGAGAAAACAGACAATCCTTGACTTTCTGCAAGTGGCTGATTTCAATTAACATATTATTCTCTAGTTTCATCCATTTTTCTGCAAATGACATAATTTTGTTCTTCTTTATGGCTTCGTAAAATTCCATTGTGTGTACATACCACATTTTCATTATCTACTCATCTGTTATGGACACCTAGGTTGAAGTGATTTTAAAGACTAGAAAAAGCATGATATGTGAATTGATTAGCATCAGGAGTTACATTTTATCCTCCCAAAAGATATGCTGCAATCCTAACCCCTAATATCTTAGCCTATATCCTTATCTGGAAGTAGGGTCATTGCAGAGGCAGATAGTAAGAGGGTTCATAGTAGAGCAGGGTGAGCCTACTCCAATATGTTTGGTGGACTCACATGAAGGAGAGAGCCGCACAGGGAGAAGATGTGACAATCTCTGCCATGTGACAACAGAGGCAGAGACTGGAGCTCTGCAAGCCAGGAATGCCAACAATTGCCAGCCATCCCCAGAGGCTAGGACACAGACATGGAACAAATTCTCCCTCAGAGCCCATATTAGAAGCCAACCAACCCACTGACACTTTGACTTTAGACTCCTTCCTCCGGGGTTGTGAGAGAATTATATGTTGCTTTAAGCCAACTCGGTTTATGGTCCTTTGTTAGGACAGCACAGGGAAAGAAGGCAAATGGCTTGTCCTAAAGAGCCGTAGGTGAGATAGACATTGAAGGGCTGGAAGCCCATCTGCCTCCGTCAGCAGCTGTTCTTCATAGTCTTGCACCACCAGATGTTACTTACCATCGCCAGGGCCCCAGTAAATGGTTTCACCCTTTCGGGTTCCATGGTAGTTAAAAGACAGCCTCCCCATGCTCACAGAAACCTAAACCTATGCATAAACTCATCCGGATGCCTGCCTGCCTGGATAGTACAGGACCTAGGCTTTGGGACTGTGTCATGTTTCGTCTTCAGTCAAGCTTCAAAGTGGATATTCTGAATAATGCTTAATGCAGAAAGAAAAATAATAACCCTTTTCTTTCCACTGAGACCTTCGTCCTGGACTTGGATGTATTTGCCTGAGAAGATCTCCTTCGATACTCTCCTTAGACAACTTCTAGGTTTTATGAGACCCAGTCTGAAATTTTTAGTTTTTTTTTTTCCCCCTGTGACCAACACTCATTGATTATATCAAAAGACTCATAGATACTACCTATCACCAGAGGGAAAGGAAAGGGAAATTAGTCTTAGGAAAAGTGGACTGCAGATTATCACAAGTTGGCTCTGTTTAATAGATAAGATTAATTGTCTCTCAGATGACAGAGAAAGACAATTACGTTGATTAATACTGGAGAACAAAGGGAAAAGAAATACCAGAAAAGCTTTGACTTCTAATCTCTACTGCTCAAACTCGCAGGCTCCCCCGTCCCTGAAAACTACTGCTTTTCTATTGAAGATGTCTTTAACACAGACCTCCAGATGACTTTAGCTTCAGAGTTTGGGAGCTTCCCCCAGCAACAAAACACTGCCTCATGCCTCTCTCTCCTTGTTGAACTAACTCATGGTCACTTCATGCGGGTTACCCTGGTATTGCTCTTTTGGTAAAGACACAAACTATTTTGCCACAATTAATGTTTTGGTCAACAATGTGCAGACTTAAAGCCCTGAGTTATATGACTAGGCAAATAAAACCAGACCACAAAATTTGGTCTACTCTGGCTGGCTATGATTCACCCATACGGGCAAGCCAGCAGGCTCGTTGCTTTCCCAATCACCCTAGGAAATCAGACTGTCATATTATACCTCTTGGTCCCTTTATACAGATGCACTCAGCCTGTCGAAACTGTGGGGCTCATATATTTGACTTGTATAAAGTAGTGGAACAATCTCAACAGGTAGAGATTAGTCAAGCATCCAAACTGGAAAATATTCACACGTCACTTAGAGAAATGTGAAGTTCTGGCCATTAATGCGGGAAAGGAACAACATGGGAATCTAGGATATTTACAGATGCCAGAAAAACTAGATAGAAGAGGGCTCTTTATTTTGGAGGGGCTCAAGCTGAAAAATAAAAATTATTGATTGTATGAATAAATATATTTTCTTAAATGATTTAGAAAGCTCTGTTTATTCATCTACCGACAGTGTTTAGAATATATAGTAGCCAGTGTGTCTGCGGATATATTTATGTTGGACTGTTTGGCTTGGCTTCACCTCTGTAATAATTTATAACAGTTTCAATGTAAACCTACCACTGAACAGGTCAAAAAGGTCCCGGATTTTAAGCACCGTTGTTGCAGATAAACCTACATCCCTACTTCCCACCCCAGAGCTCGAGCTCATTCCTCACTATCAGACCTGTGGAAATTTTTCACTTAGGAAAGGGTAAATGTTAAGAAATTTTGGTTCATTTTCTTGTTTCACAGCTTTAGGTTCTTTTCAAAGCAGGTTATGTTTATTTTTAGGAGATAAATCTCTAGAGTCCTTTACTGAATTAAAAATTATACTTTCTCATATTTTTAAAATTGGAGATCAACTGTTTTATGTTTACTTATGTTGCATTTATGTAATTGACAGATACTGGCATGAAATGATTCTGACTTTTAGGTATTTTTTTAGGTATTTTCTTAATGCATATCAATTTCGACACTGATAAGAGGCATGCTGCTTAAAGACAGCCTTACCTTGCTCACAGAAACTTAAACTCATGCATAAATGAGTAGTTTTGGTTTTAATTTTTTCTATGTTTTCTAGATATTTGCTAGATATTTTATATTACATTGATATGCTTTCTACATATAATATTGACAGATTCTTCTTGTTAAAACATCTATATCATGAATATATTTTATTTCAGTTAAGAAATCAGTAAAACACATTTAATAGAAATGTTAAAAGTTACTTTAATTTACCCATATAATATAATACCCATATAATTAGTTTGACAATGGATGAAGTAGTATTTTTCCCCCAAGGAAAAACTCCCCAACTCTTTTTTTTTTTTTTGCGGTACAGGGGATTGAACCCAGGGGCGTTCTACCTCCGCGCTACACCCCCGGCCCTATTTTTTATACTTTATTTTGAAACCGGGTCTCACAAAGTTGCAGAGGGTCTCACTACGTAGAGAGAGAGAGACAGGGAGAGAGAGAGAGCAAGAGAGCTGAAGCTGGCTGCGAACCCGGATCCTCCGGTCTCTGCCTCCCAAAGTACTGGGATTACAAGTGTGCGCCACCACACCTGGCTCCCCCCAACTCTTTAAGTAGTTTACAACATGCATTTGAGAAAGAATGAACATTTGTGAGGGAGATCAAACTGACAGAAACAGGAAGGACCACTTAGCAGGGAGAAAAGTGTATACAGTCTTATGTCTTATGGTGGACAACCCCTGTAAAAGATGTTTCATAAGTAGGAAGCTTTTACTACACTTTTGTGTTGACAAAATTGGTTATTATATTGTACTTAACCACCACTTGTTGTTTCTACATCCATTCATCTATTTATCTAAGAAATATTTATCAATCCCCTATTCTGGGTTATGCCCTTTGCCAATATTATCTTTCCCTCATATGACTGGCCAAACTGGGTGTTGTTACCTATTTTTACAGCTGGTAAACTGAAGATCAGAGTGATTACTTCCACTGCTCAATATCCATGCAGCTAGGTCATGGCAGAGTCAAGATCTGAACAATTATAGACAACGACAATCTGTCCCTTTTTAGAACAATGTTGGATGCTTGTGAATCTAGGCCTGGGATAAAACAGATCAGTCCATGAATGCTGATGAAGCTTCTCACCAACAATGTGACCTTGGCCAAGTTGTTCAACCACTTAGGACTTCAGGTTGCTGCTTTCACATTTGCATCCATTGTCTGCCCAAACAGCTTGTTCAGATCTGAGGTGCTGTGCTCTGATAATGGGGCTGGGTATGGGAACCCTTATCCATGGGCGCTAAACTTGGGAAGCAAAAGAAGGCTCCTGGTTACTGACTTGTTCATCAGTATAAGTTCCTTAGGAATCTAAAACTTAAAAACAGGCCAGGAGTGGTGGCGCACACTTGTAATCCCAGCACTTTGGGAGGTGGAGACCGGAGGATCCGGGTTAGCGGCCAGCCTCAGCTCTCCCTCTCTCTCTCTCTCTCTCCTCTCTCTCTCTCTCTCTCACTCTCTGTCTGTCTCTCTCTACTTAGTGAGGCCCTCCACAACTTCATGAGACCCGGTTTAAAAATAAAGTATAAAAAATAGGGCCAGGGGTGTAGCGCGGAGGTAGAACGCCCCTGGGTTCAATCCCTGGTACCGCAAAAAAAAAAAAAAAAAAAAAAAAAAAAAAAAAAAAAAAAAAAAAAAAAAAAAACTTAAAAACAAACAAGAACAGTATGACATTAAAGCATATCATGA
Organism: Glis glis; assembly: GCA_004027185.1. Lineage (NCBI taxonomy): Eukaryota > Metazoa > Chordata > Mammalia > Rodentia > Gliridae > Glis > Glis glis. The sequence continues at coordinate 87,746 of PVJS01001620.1, forward strand.
ATATATAACATTTCATAAGAATCATTTAAACTCGCCATAGTGGTGCACACCTGTAATCCCAGTACTTGGAGACTGAGACAGGAGGACCGCAGGTTTGAGGACAGTCTTAGCAACTTAGCGAAACTCTCAGCAACTTAGTGAGACCCTGTTTCAAAATAAAAAATGAAAAGAAAAAAAGGGGCTAGGGGTGTAATTCAGAGGCAGAAGGAGAAGAAGAGAGACAGATAAAGATAGAAACAGAAACAGGGAAAAAATGTTTTTGCTTTAAACCATCAATCATTAAGCAATCTTTAGGCACTTTCTTGCCTTTATCATCTAACAAAATCCATTGCTGTTTTCCTACTTGTAGGAAATGTGACTCCTTCTGTTACGACACTAAGATGATATTTTTATTTATTCTCCTTCGATGTAAGGGAAGTACACTGCACTAACAGCATTGTTCCAAGCAGTTCCTGAGCAGGAAAACAACCAAAACACGTTCTCAGTTATTTCAAGAACACTTACTGCAATTGTGATCAAGATAGGTTCTTTATTCATTAACACTCCATGTAAACTTTATACAACTTATGATGTTTGGGGGGAGGATCGATTAGTACAACCTGGAAAGCAGGTCGGGCAGTCCATTCACCACGTAGCTCAGCTGGCTGTATCAGGGTCTCAGGTCCGGGTCAGTTGTGAGTCTGTTCCGGGTCTTCAGGCCTTAACCAGTGCTCAACCAGAACTGAAGGTGTATTTGCCCGTTGGCTACTAGCATAGCTGCCAGGTCAGTGTTCAGCCTCATTATTGGGGCCGGAATGGCAAGGTGGAGAGGCTCCCTGGTAGAAGAAGCTGAGGGTTTTTGATCTCAGGTGCTGACAATTATAGTCCTCAGGTTGCTAGGGACTCCATGTGGTTGTCAAGGTGCTCCTGGTCAGCAGACCTCGTGCCTGCGCATTGCCTATCATGCCTGGGCATTGCAACTTGAGCCTGGTGCCTGCGTGTTGCCCCGATACCCTGTGCTGTGCCACGCCTGTGTGTGCTGCGAGAGTTACACTTGTGCACTGCACATCATTTGTGAGCCACACCCAGGTGTGCTTTGGGACTTAAGTCCCTCACTGGCTTTAGTGGAGCCTTTAAAAATATATGCGCTCCATACAAGCATCTTTTATTGTTTTGTTTTGCTTTGCTTTTGAACTTCTCTTTTTACTAAATACCATGCTGGCTTTTCTTTTCTATTCTTTCTTTTTTTTAACAGATATTACTTGTAAGCCTCACAAGAGCCCTGAAATGCAAGTGTACAGCTAGCTTTGTTAAACAAGTAGGAAAGTCAGGTCTTTGAGAGGCTACATTACCTAAGGTCAAACTCCTAAGAATTGTAGGCTTGGATTTAAACCAGTTGCTCTCTGACTCCGTTATTCATGCTCTCTTCTCCTCCATTCTGACCAGTTATCAGGAGTTATTATTCTATTTTTAGTAGGAAATTTTCTATCTGTATCAACATCAGGAAGTCATAAGTCATTGAGAGAGAATATGGGCTTGGTCAGAGAAATTTGACCTCATGCAATTCAGTTAGTTTTATGTGCACTGTTGCTTCTATGTCTGGTGCTGGGGCTGAATTCAGCAAAGCAGGAGGTTATGAAGCAGGAGCTGTGGGCTAAGTTATTGCCTCATGGTAAGGAGCCAGGCCAGCAGATCAGCAGCAACATGAGTGAGCCGCAATGGCATCTGGGTCTTGCATCAATAACCAAGGATAAAAAGGACATGGCTGCTTCTTCCATCTTGCCTACTAATCTCATTCACAGTTCTGTGTCTCACTCTAACCAAGCCCTCCAAAAGCAAGGAGATTCTGCAAAATACAGTTCCGGGTTAGCTAAGTGGACACAATAGATATCTACCACAACACCTGTCTTGTTTTGCATTTTTTGAAGCAGAAACAGTGGGACAGACCCTCCCTATCCATTTCTCTTTCATTCATACCAAGATAGCCTTGATTTTTATTCAGAGCAATAATGTTCACAGCAATGGCAATTTGTGGTAATGGCTAAGAGTTCTGGTCAATGAAACATAACCAGAAACCATTATGTGCAACTTCCGGTGGAGCTTTTTAAAGGGGACATGACTTTTTTTTTCCATCTCATCTTAATTCTGTGAGGGAGACGAATGCAGCTGCAGACAAAGCTGCCATTTTCAGCCCTTTTGCTGCCTCATTGGTAACCAATGTAAAAACAAAAGCCATACTCACAGAATGTTTAGGAAGGAAGACCAACAGATTCTGTGTCCTTGACGGAATAGTAGAGCCACTGAGTCAGCCCATCAACCATGGGGGGAGCTACCTTTTCAATTTGTGCAAAAACTAGTACCTTTATTTGACTAAGTCAATGAAGGTTGTTTTTGTTTTCCAAAAACTGCCACTTACCCTATACCGCATTGACACACCATTATGAATAAGAAACAAAAGTAATGTGGCTTGAATTAATAGAAAATATTTGAACTTTTATGGACTAAATGACATTTCCATAAAAAATGGCTAGAAGGAGACATTCTGAGTCTAGAGGGAAAAATAAAGAGACATTTCTTTAGTTCAGTTTGACTGAAGAAGGAAATAGTGAAGATAAAGTTGGAATACTATACCAGGGAATCTAGTAGAGAAGTTTGCTTTTATGTATTGGGATGAGGAAATAAAGTATTTTAAGGCTACCTTGATAATAAGCTATAATTACAAAAATTTAAGAATATAGGAGAAATAAAAGTATCATCTCTTTAGTTTTTCAGATATTCTGGGTCTCGTGTCTACAGACATCATATGGAAGATATGAAGAACTGAAATAACGTGTCCATGTTACTTGGTCCACTCTCTGTAATCAGTGACCTGGCTTATTTTTGTATACTTAATGCTTGTTCTTTGCAAAAGGATTGATTTGGCGGGGCAGCCATGCCACTGTCTCATGTGGGTTTCTTTACTGGGGGAGATAGCAGCAAACCATGTCAGATACAGCTGATGTGTTTCTTGTCCATCCCTACTCCATTATTTTTCTCTCACATAGTGCTTAAGTACTTGTGGACAGGGTAGCACAGTCGTTCTCCTTAACAAGTGACATAAATCTTCAAATTTATGAAAAAGTTAAGCCTATACTCTTTTTCAAAACTGGCAGTCTGGTTGTGCTTATCTTTTGAGGCCATATAGTATCCTCTTATAGCCAGTCAGACACAAGTCTGTTCTAAGGCTGAAGGTAGAGACTCAATAGAGAGAAAGAGTACGAGCTCAGAAGCAGGGGGATGGCTGAGACAGCAGTTTAGAAGAGGAAAGAAGTGATGGAGTAACACTCTCACATGAGCGGGTGGCTGGAGGACACACCTAGATGAAAGCACACAGATGTCCAGAAGCCAGTCTCCAAGATGGCCCCGGTGATCGCCACATCCTACTGTTCAGTTCCTGGTGTGGTCCTCAACCAAATCACACCAGTGTTCCTCTCTGGGGCCAGGAGCATGTGGAGAAGTGATGGTATGTCAGTTGCATGATTATTTATAAAAGCCAGGGACCAGCATTTCAGGTGCGCTCTCTCTGATCACTTTATTAGGGTGGGCATCCCTGGTGCCTTTTCCTCTTTTTCTGATAACACCACTCATATTGGATTAAGGCCTCTCCTTTGCATCTACATTTAACATTAATTATCTCTTTAAAGAGTCTAGCTCCAAATATAGTCAAATTTCTGTTTAGGGGTTCAACATATGAATTCTGGGGGGATGCATTTCAGTTCTATCACTGTTGTTTGGAGAAACCCAGCTGCTGTGGCATGAGACGGCTCAGGCAACCGGTGGAGAGGTCCATGTTATGAAAAACAGAGACCTAGAGCCCAGCCATGGACAGAGACTTGTCAGTGACCACTCAGGAAAGATTGAAAGTGGCCACTGCCCCTGCCCTGGTCAGGACTTCACCAGTTTGCAGTCCCAGTTGACGGCATGACTGCAACAGCATCGTAGACCCTGAGCAAGTACTGCCCAGCTGAGCCAACCATGAATTCCTGTCTCCTGAGATCTTATCACAAAATATGTGTTGCTTTAGTCTTCAAGTTTATGGTAATTTGTTATATAGCAATAGATTATTAATTCATATGGGTATGGAGAAAAATAGATTCATAGATGAGAATATTATTGATTATAATAATGCCACTTGGTCCCCAAATTTGGTGTAAGTAGGAGGATAGAGGTTTTAGAAGAAGATTGATTTTATTGATGAGTTTAGAGTTAGCATAATGGGGAAGAATAGGACTGGGGAAGAGAAGAGAAAATTCCCCAAGTGTGCAGCTGAGGTGCAGACCATCCTCCAAGGTATGCAGCTACCTGGATGTAGAGGAAGGGCTCTGCACCGCAGGAGTGGTAGACAGCAGAGGGCACAGAATGGTTGAAGATATCCCTGAACAAGAGTAGTTCTATAATCCACCATGGTTCCCTGAGCAACTTTTCCTGGAGACTTATCTACAGCTGGCCAAGGTTCCTCTAATGCAAACCTGCTGCATTCTGACACACAGGTCTGACTCACCTGGACTTTGCTCTACTTTGAGGCACCATCTCACTTTCTTTGTTCTGGTTCCTGTAATCTTGGGCTTATCACTGTCTCCTGAATTCCCTTTCTAACGACCCTCCCAATAATTCTGTGAGGTCTACAAGTCACAGACTGTTTTCCTGAGCTGCGGTCCAGGGAGGCTAAGTGATTAATCTAGAGTCTCACAGCTAGCCAGTGGCAGAGCCAGGTCTAAGACTCAGAACTTCTGGCTCCTTGGCCTAAGCCATATATATATTTTTTTCTTTTTAAGGTTTTCCCCATTCTGACTATGGAAGACCAGACTTAGCAGGTACATTGGGAGCAGGCCACTGAAAGATGAGCAAATTGAGTTGCATTTAGGATTTGTGCATCCTAATATCTTAAAATATTTTTCTAACATTTTAGGTTTGGCATAGCAAATTGTGCCAACATTCCTTTCCTTTCATATTTAAACCCACATGTATTTTCAGGGAAATCAGGCTCATATGTTTCTGATTCATTTACTGTATAACTCATCAAAATATTGTTTTATAACAGTTCTTGGCAGGCCATGGAGCCTTTTAAAATATAGACTTTTCTCATCTTGCTACCATGGAAGGCATGTTTAACAAAAGAGTACAGCACAAATTGGTTTTCCAAGTAAGTTTCACATGAACAGGAAAGACTTCATTGAGTTTCTTTGTGATCATCGAGAATGCAAGTCAACAAATATCCATTGAACATGCACCCTGTATGGGTCAGAGGGGCTGGGATCTAGGGTAATAAAAATGATGAGAGGTGGCCCTTGGCTTCAAATACCTGAGAAAATGATGGTAGCCAAAACATTTGTTAGCACTTTGAATGTTCTTGCTACTGGGCTGAACCCTCTGTAAACATTATCACACACATAATCTTCTCAACTACTGTATGTTTTGCTATCCTTATTTTACATGTAAGAAAACGGAGGCTTGGAGAACTTACTAAATTAAGTCTTGCTGGTGGCTGCAGTGGATTCAAGACACAGTCTGGTATACTTTGATGCAGACCTCAGTCTTTTAAACTTTATATCGATTAGGAAATAAAGATCCAGAGAGGCTAAACTAAGTACCTAACTTGTTGGAGGAAGAAATAAACTTCATTGAGTTTCATTTTTATTAATGGCATACAATTTCTTTATACTTTAATTCTGACCACAAGCCTATTTACTTCTGGATACTTTGCTTACATTTGGGGAATTTCATATTTGGTTTTATTTATTTATTTATTTATTTATTTATTTTTGCAGAGCTCATGGCTGTGCAACAGGAGACTCTGCTCCTGCTTTGTGGATGGCTAACTTGAGATGTCAGCTGCGTAATCATGTCAGTGCATCTTCCCATACAAAGGGGCCCCTCTCAGAAAAACTGCCATCTTCACGCTTTTCAATTCATTAATTTTTGTTTAGAAATTAATTTTTATTTTCAATATGATTTATATTGAAATATAGCAAGAAGAGCTACCATATTTGCACTGTTTCTTTATGCCAGACACTGCTAAATGCCTTCTTAAATGACTTGATTTTATCCACACAAAGCCCCCATGGAGTATGCCGTGTCAGTGTCCACATCCGGTAGAGCAGCAGGGAAGTAGCAGTCATGGGGAGATAACAGTCTCACACATTCAGTGCCAGGGAATTTGAAAGATGAACTACTGTTATGGGATGATTAGGAAGAATCTGGCTAGTTATAGAATGGAATTACCCACCTTTAGTGTATTCATGTTTTGTAAAATTTTGAGATACCTAGGATGAAACATACCTACCTTAGAAAGCTTAGACCAGTCTGAGAACTGACTGGAGGGTAGTATTGAAACAAGAAAAATAATTTGATACATATAAATAGTATGAAATTTGCATATGTATATATGTATACATATATATAGTATGATGCATAATCATTAAATACATATCTATTATTCTAAGTTCAAATACATTAGCAAAGCCTTTGCATTTACCTGGGGATCCCAGGCCTGAACAAGTCCTGTGTTCACTAATACAAGTGATCAGTGTGATTATCATTCCTTTCCCCTTTAAAAAAATAATATAACTCACACCTGTAATCTTAGTCCTTAGGAGGCTGAGATAGATGGATCACAGTCTTGAGACCTGCCTCAGAAACTTAGCAAGATACTGTTTCAAAATAAAAAGTAAAAATGGCTGGGGATGTAGCTCAGAGGTAGAATGCCCCTGGGTTTAATCCCCAGTACCAACAATGATGATGATAATAATAAGAAGAATAATGTAATTATATAACACATTGTATAACATTATACAATATATTATATTCATTTAACAGCATATTATATTGTTTAGTTTATATTTTGAGCATTGTATATTTTACTCGGTATTATATTTAAAATATTAAGCTAAGTTTTATGTGGGGAGTTGTATTTTCCCCATCATGTAATATTTCATTTAGAGAATATATATACATATTTTTTCAGTAGTTAGTCACCCCAACCTTATCCACACTTTTACTATATATGACATCAGTTACCTATGATCAACCTCTGTCCAAAAAATATTAAATGGAAAATTCCAGAAAAAAATTCATAAGTTTCAAATAGTTTCTATTACAGTTTATTGTACAATTGTTATATTTTATTATTACTGTTAATTTCTATTTTTTTTTTTTTTTT